>VDFB02032485.1:0-88973 GCA_007258455.2 Sequoia sempervirens | reverse complement strand
ATTGTTGATATTACAACCCTTTTTTGGAGGGTTTCCAAAGCGTTGTTGATAAAGTGCACCAATGTTTTTTTCAAGCGCATCTATGGAAATTTGATCTTGGTGTTGTTTCAACGCTACTTGTTGTTTTTGTGACTCTTGATTAGTTAGATTATGATATGGATGAGGATTTTGATTGAAATCACCCATGTGACAAGATGCTCCAGAACCTTGATTAGGGTAACCCATAGTTGATATATCATTGACATTTGTAGTGTATGTGGTACCCATGGGTGTATAAGGCAGAAATGGATTTGGGTAATAGATTGACATATTTTTAAAGATGTTATGATGCTCAATACCCTGTCGTAAGGTCACTTGGTTTATATCCCCATGGGCCACTTCTGTTGTTCACAATGATTGTTGGTGGTATGCTAGTATTTTTTTTGTTTGCTTCCATGTTCTTTCTATGTTGTGATATCATAGTTGTCATAAACAACTGCCAAGCTTTTGTGAATGTTTTTGTAACTCCTAACTATGGAAAAAGAATGTGTTTTTTTTTTGTTTTTTTGGATTTTCTTTTTTAAGGGAAATGAAAGTTGCTTTTGTTTTTGTATTTTTAGTGCATTGAATCTAAGGGTGGTTGGCCCATTGAGAAGCATAAATAGAAAAAAAATTCTAGTGTATTTTGACGGATGCGCTATCTTCTCGAGATGTACCCTTTGGAAAACTTTAGGGTAGGGAAGTTCTTTGAAAGTCGTAATATGGATTTTCGCCTAAGGATTTTTCTCTTGTCAGATCTAAGGATTTTCTCTTTCCAGATATCATGACGGGTGTATATCTATTTTCATGCAGGAGGTGGTAACACAGGTCTTTCGGCTGCTAGGTCTGCTTTCGCTTCCTCTTTGTCTAAGATGTTTGTTGTGTTTCTCCACCGGTTGGGTGTTTTGTTCTTCTCATTTATATGGAGGTTCTTAAACTGCTAATGATATTTTGTTCACCTTCAATGTGCATGAGACTAGGTTGGAGGATTGGTCCTACAAGGTTCAGTTGTTGAACTGGAGTAGTCGATCATCAGATGGTCATAAAGTGTAATGGTGTTTTGAGATGGTTGCTATGAAGATCAAGACCCTAAGGTTTGAGTGTTGTTTTGGAATGGTGCTACTTTTCAGAAATCAAAATGCTAAAGGACTAGGGTTGATATTTTACTTCCTTGTCTAAAGGATATGTTGCAAAAAAGCTTACTTGAACAATTTGTTGGGTTCAAGTAACTGTTAATATCTTAGATGTCTACGTGAAGGAATGATCCTAGTGGCTTGTTTTGATTTTGATTTCTAACATGTAGGATGGAAATGATGGATGAGGGACTATATGACTTATCTATTTTTTCAATTGTTTCATTCTAACAAGGATCATGTAAACAACTTTGGTTTGTTTTTCCCAATTGTTAGTAGGATAGAGTAATAGCATTGGTTTCTGAGCAAAGGCACAAAACTGTGAGCAAGAGTAGCCAGATTTATGAAGTGTGGTCAGAAATGTATCAAGTGCATGGGTTTTTGAGAAGCAAGTGCAAGTTGGAAAGGCAAGTGCAACTTTTGTGTGTTTTTGTCAAATGCAATGATTACTTAGGAAAAAAAGTAAGTTGTTTTGACAAGTGCGAGCATCTTCTTGGAAAGTGCGCTAGTTTTTCAAAAGCAAGTGTGAGAAAAAAGAAGCAAGTGTGTGGGTTCCGCATCAAGTGCCTAGTTTTTGTCAAATGTAACTAATTTTCATCAGTGAAGTTTTTGGGACAAAGAGAAAATGCAATGAATATTTAGCAACTACAGTAGAAAATGTTGTGATTGTGTTGGAATTTTGTGCATAGGTGGTCTTTGTGTGTTTCATTTCTAGTTTGAACAATCTTTCTCTGAATTTTTGCAAGTTTAAGTTGATTTTTTCCTCAATTTCTCTATGTTTGAAGTATGGAAAGTGATATAACAACACTTGGACTGACTTTTAAAAGGCATGGACTTGTGTGACCTTCTTGTCTATGGCTTTAAGTTGTGAAATCATGACACCCAAGCCATAGTTTCCAAATGTTTACTTTGAACTAATGTAGCCTGAAATTAAAGCTTGAATATTTAGAAACCTTTTAAGGAAAATCCTTTCAAGGAATGTAAATATAGGGCTTGTTTTAAAAGCATACACTAAGTCAAAGGGTTTGTGATTCAACCATCATGTTTAGTGTTTTTTTGGATGTGTTCTTTTTAGATCAAGTACAAAATTTGATGTCAAGATTATTTTGAACATATTTGGAAATTTTAACATAAACAAGAATTTATAACCCTAGGGTTAGAAACCATTCTTTTAGGTAGACCTACCTCATCCTCTGAAGAGATGATTTTACATGCAACTTATGATGCGGGCCTGTAGTCGTACTTGGAAAGTAACTTCTTGGAAGTAAATTCTAATGCACCACTTTCAAAGAATGTTTTTGGATAAAATGGTAGCTTCTAAAGTAGTTTGGCTCTTAGTAATGTTTTGGGGATATTATTTTTGGATCCCTATACATGCGACATTTTTCTAAATTAAGAGGCCTCCTAGCCCTTGCGAGTTTTTATGTATCACATAGATACTGGGGGAGATTGACATCAGTATAGGCCAACAACACCCAATGGGATGATGAAATTTCCTCACACCCACAATTTATTTATATAGTGGTCCAAAACAAGAGCACCACTTGGGTTGCTTATGAGTTCTCTGACGCGGGATGTTTCTCAACGAGCAAGTCTTATAAAAGGTATGCTTTGAAAATAAAAGTGTGAAGCTCAAGATGTTTTCGCTGACCCAAGATCACCAAAAGGTGTGAGGGGAGAAGATAGCCATCTATCTTTCCAAACACTAAATGCACAAAAAATAATTCATAACAATTTGATTCTTTTTAAGCACCTCGAGTAGTGCTATTTGCAAAAATTTGTGAATAAGATATCAATGATTCTTTTTAATTGTATCCAATGGAAGTGATCTAGACATCAGTCAATATCATAGCAAAGGTGCAAGACAAAAAGAATGATTTGTCCATTTTAAGACCAAATAATGAGTGTTTCTAAATTGATCCTGGTCTTACTTGGTCAACAAAAGAAAATGTGAGTGTGTGCCAACAAAAAGGAAATTGTTTTGGTCATTTGTGTTTGTTTTTTTTATGCACCAAAATTAAGATTCCTAATTGTGAAAACTTGGAAATAGTTCATTTTTAGAGCACCTAAATGAAGTGTTCATTTGTGTTGTTATTTTTAAGCACCAAAATCAAGATTCCTAATTTAAGAAAGCTTTAAAGTTTTTCATTTTAAAGCACTTAAAAACAAAGTGTGTTTGTTGTAGGTTCTTTTTAAGCACTAAATGAAAGTTCCTAACTTTAGAAAGCGGTGAAATGGTTCATTTTAGAGCACTAAAAAACAAATGTGTTGTTCTTTTTAATGCACCAAATAAATAAATTTCTAACTTTAAAAAGTATGAAAAATTTGAAGTTCTTTGACTGTTCATCTTCCCTATAGAAAAAATGTTAGTGGTTTCTTGACCCTGCATACGCAACGTTAATACCTGTCACACACTCAAAATCAGGCATTCGTTAGTGAAAATATCAAATTCCCATTAGCAGATCTCAAACATAGGTTTGACAAAGCAAAAGCATTGAAAAACCAGCAAGTGCACCCTTTGTCAGAGAGAAAAAGTGTAGAAAAACTGCAAGTGCACCCTCTGTCATCAGTTAGATGTGTTGAAAATTTGTAAATGTGCAGGTCTTAGTGTCAAGTGAGTAGTTTTACGAGTCAAGTGTGCAGGTTTCTTGATAGGCAAGTACAAATTTTTTTGGAACAGTGCGTGAAATTTTTTCAAAACCACTTCAAAAACCTACAAATTCAATTCAAACTCATAGCAATGTTAGTATTTAGGACCATGGTCCCATTGGGCATGCCCAAATGTGTGAGGGGGAAAATCATAGACATAACCAAGATAAACATAATTGAAATAGAATCTAATCTATGATTCAAGAAAACTAATCTAAGATCTATTCCCACACTTACAAAATGCACAATTTAGAATATTGAATTCACAAACATGAAAATGAAATACATAAACAACTAAATTCAATAACCAAACTATTACCCATCTCGTATTGGAGTAAATTAGCGAGGATTTGGTTGCTCATATCACTTTGAAGCCTCCACAGTTCATGTGTGAAAGCTCGAAGAATGATGTGTGTATGGTTGGTTGATCGAAGAAATGTTGAAGCTCTATCAATGGTGTTTTGGCATTACTTCATTGTCTGAATAGGTTGATTCTTCGATCCTTTTTTTGTGAGGAAAGAGTTTTGTTATATAGAGAATGTGATTTGAAACGGACGATCAAGATTAAACAATGTTGAATCAAGATTGATGGCTGAGAGATGTTGAGAGGATTTAGACATGGATAATCTATGCAAAATAGATTGCACAATTTGTGTGATTGAAGAAATATATTGAATGATCAGTGGGATTGAGGAATAGATTGATTAATTAGGAATAGATTGATTAGTCAAGATTAGATTGAGAAATCAGGGGATCATAATTTACTCAATCAAAAAAGTGGTTTAGTGATTAATTAATTGATTTAATTAATTCATTCATTTTGGAGTTGAATGTGTAAATCGAGTTTGACTTTTGCAAACAAAGTTGCATATGTTTGATTTAGTTTTTGATGATGTTTTGAATAGTTTGATTTAATTATTCAAATTTTGGAGGGAAAAGTGACATAATTAAATTATTATGATTTAATTATTCAATTAAATTTAGGGGAATAAAGTGATTTAGTGACACAATTAAATAATTGGTATTATTTAACTAATCAAGATGAAATAAAGTGAGATTAGGACTTTATTAAATAAATGTAATTTATTCAATTAGTCAAAATGATGAAACGTGAATCAATTAAATAATGTCATTTTATTCAATTAATAACATAAATAGGGTTTTAGGACTTCATTAAATAAATGAGATTTATTTAATTAGTCAAAAACGATGAAAAAGTGAATTAATTAAATAATGTCGTATTATTCAATTAATAGGGAAAATTAGGGTTTTGAATGCAATTGATGTGAAATGTAGTGATGTTTGATAATAATGATGTCGATGATGTGAAAATATCATTTAATATGTGTGATAAGTGTTAAGTCAATTTTGCATGTCTATAGTTATTTCCCTACACTTATAATTTTTAATTCTTCACTATCTACTATTGTAGGAAATCCTATAAAATGACTCCACAAGTTGAAAGGGATGATTTCTTGGTTGAAAAAATGATGGGGGAAATTTCATGTTATTCTCAAATAAACAATCTTATGTATGAGGTAGAAAATCAAGCTTTTTTTAGTTTTCAATTTAACATATTATGCAAGTATACCACTTAAACATTTATTAATGCTTAGAAAATTTTATTTTCCTTGAATATTTATTCTTTGAAATTGTCTGCCGGTATTGGCATGGTGTGTTGGTTTAAAGGTGGCATTGTTGTTCTTGCCACCAAGGTTCAAACCCCGTTGGGGTGGTATTGTTGAATGGTTGTATTCCGGTTCATAGCTCCGGTCAAAAGCGTTTACCCCTTGATTAATAAAGATTCTTTGAAATTGTCCAATTGGATTTGTAGTGATGAATTAAGATATCATGCATTACATTTTTTTATTTCTTCAAATAAATACACAAATAATTATACTTGTTGTAGAGGATGGGGACCGACTGCTCAGGACCCCAAGTCATGGGAAGGTCTAGAACAATCAACTACCTTGATCTACCTCATGCTAAAGGATTGTTTAAGATATGTTTGATGATAAAGGGGGTGAAAAGGAAGGATAATTGATTATCATCTATCCTTCTATCAACCCAAGAGGTTAGGAAGTCAAGTGAGCAAATTCCTAAGTCTGTACAACTTAGGAAGCTCTCTACCAAAGGACTTAGTGCAAAAGACAGACGATAGTGTAGCACACTAGAATCCCAGTTGGGCACTGGCGTCCATATGAATAGAAAGTGTAAAGTACAACCAAAATTTGAAAAGAACTTACTAACAACTTGACAAGTACAATTTGGTAAGATGACAAGAAACATAAAGCAACTAAACTACTAGAATAACAAGAAGAATACTTTAACTTGAAATATAAATTGATTAGGAATGAAGTAAAGAGCAAGGGTGGTAAAAACACAACTTACAATCAGTCCAACCTCTCGCAAGCTCCACACAAACGAAATACCTACACATAGAAGATCGAGGAAAAATGTTGGGGTTGTTTTGAGGCTTTCCATAGTCAAACCCCCATTTTGGTGTTTCCATCTCCATGAATAGCCAAAATAGCAATGATAAAGAAAGATATTGAAGTAGAAGTACTATGCACTATGCTAACAACAATATGCTACTTAAACAATACAATGATGCTAAGTGAATGGATATCACCTTCCCAACAAGATGCTCAAAAATCATATAAAGGAAGATGTGAGCTCGCAAGCTTGTGAATGCCAACATTTCCACAACAATGAGAGGAGTAAAACCAGCATAATGTCAACTTGGAGCTTCAAAGATGGTGAAAATGCTTTGAATGAAGTGTGTAGGATGCTCAAGAAGATCAAGAAGTGTGTAGAGATATCTAGAGAGAGTGAATGAATGAGGGAGATAGTCTTTTGAAGGTGAAATTGGAGGCAAAGGAGTTGTTTGAGGTCAATCAAGGGAGTAGAAGTGTTATACTTTGTTGCCAATGGAGAGTTTTAACGACTCTATAGATTCCAGAGGCAGGAATCCTATTAGGATGGTAGTGTGCCACACAGACATCCATGCGCTGCACTAGTGACCCTGATAGAATATCCCCCACTGAAACTAAAAACAACTGCCAATTGAATGGGAAGCGAATGAGGGATGTGAAATAGCATCATCAAATTTAATTTGTCTAAGGTAGGAGGTGCCTAAATAGGGAATTTGTAAGGGATGAAAATTCACACCATTACATTTTTGCCCCACTTTAGTGAGCATAAGTGTCAATGAATGCACGGTAAAGTAGAGTAAGAGTTGAAAAATGTATACTTGAACCATCGAGGAAGTAGACCGCAATCTGACACACCTAAAAGCATAGGAAGAGGAGATGGCTCCATAAGTAATCAATCCTAAGGAGAGACAAAAAATGCACCACAGGTCCACAGACTTACAAAAGGTGAACAAAAGGCTTTGTAGGTGCTTGGTCCTACATAAGAGGTGTCCTAGGTGCTTGGTCTTGAGGGAATCCAGATGTGAAAGGCTCTGTAGAGTCTAATAGGCCCTCATAGGTGCTCAGTCCTGCAAGGAAAGCTCGAGGTCCTTGGATCTCCAAGCTTGATTAAAAAAGTAGCTTCACAGGTCTTGTAAAGCAACATGTTAATCCACAGACAAAAAATGTTAGATATGAAAAATCCACACAGGCAGATAGACAAATAGTCAACAATTGAAGGAGAAGCTTTCAAAGGGTTCCCTCAAGAACCCTTAAAAAGAAAGGGTTCCACTCAAGGGACGCTCTATTTGAAAGGAAATTGAAATTTTTCGTAAACGATTCTAGTATCAAAGAATCCTTTCGAAATATATCTTTCATCAAGGAATTCAAAAGAAAGAATACTCCCTCACAAAGGGAAAGTTTTCAGACTTCTTCCTCGGAAGAAGTTCTCCCTTCTCAAAGGAAATTTTTTAGATTCTAGCTTATGAATCCATGATGAAATAAATATTTTTCTAGGGATCCTTGTTGAATAATGTAATTTTTGAAAAATAAAGAATTTTCAGTGAGGGATTTGTTGGCCATCGAACGCACCTTTTTGAAAATCGAATCAGTATGATAGCCCCCGCTTAGGATGGAGTGTGCTAAACTTGGAGGCATGTGACATCCTAAGGAGAGAAAAGAAAGAATGAAAGTGTTGTTGTAGCCTGTGAAACATGACGATATGTAACCATGGTAATTTTTTCATGCATAAAAGGGACAACACATAAGCACCACAACATCACAAAGCAAGAAAAGAAGAGAGAAAGATAAAAATAAAGGATAAAAAATGACATAACGAACAAGAGACAGGGGGATCTAATAATTTGGGGTCAAAGTTGCTCATAAATATAGGTAGAGAGGTGTAATATACAATATATAAATGAATTTTCATCAACCCCCTACTATATTAAATCATGAAGAAGGGCGTGTGAAAATAAAATAAAAATAAAAAATTGGGTCAACATGGAAGGGAGGCCTAAATTCCCCCAACACTTTGCATCATCCCCAATTGTCAAAAATCAAGACAACAAAGGAAGAAGGATGTAACAAATAGAAGAAGTTTATGACCCAAAACACTCCTGTATCCAAGCACCTACAAGGGTGACAAGGGTCCTTCAGGAACACATAAGAACAAGCACGAGGGAGCACAACACACACACAAATCTAATATATTGATAAAGAAGAGGTGCCCTCCTAGTCCTTATCAACTAAGAGGTCATCATTCTCCCAATATAGATCATTGTAAGGGGAAGACAGACGAGCCTAAAAGGGAAGGATAGCAAGGGGGGTACCCTCTGAATCTCCTGTGACAAGATCCAAGGAAGAGGGCCCCTTGAGGTCATCTTTACTCAACTCCTGTGAGGTAAATGCCATTGATTTTACAAAAATCATTGATAGAGTCAGGACATTGTCTATGTTACATCCTATTTCATAGTTACCAAGTTACTTTTTCCATTATGAGTGAAAATGTTGATAAATATTATTTTTTACTTTAATATGTTTGTTAGGTAAATGAAATATGTGAATATGCAATAAGATGTTATTAACTTCAAAATAATAAATATGTTTTGAATTAGTGGAATACTATGTATTGCAATATGAACATTCTAATTCTTTGTCAAGATACAAATCTATTATGATGTAAATGGATTTACTAGGAATGTCTAACTACCTTGGTGTTGTAGTAAGTTGGTTGCAGGGACAGATTCAATCCTTTGGAAGGGAGGGGAAGTATCATTCAGGAGAAGTAATTGGTCGAGTAACCCTTAATGAAACCTAATTGAGCTTACACATACTCACAATCTAGTTGGTCTAGTTGAGTTGGGTCAATGGAAACCAAGTAACCTTTCAGGATAGGTTGAAATGTTTGGGTGAATTTCTTTGATTTCTTTGACTATTTGATCAAGTTATCATGATTGAATCTTTGAGTCTTTGAGCTTTGTGAATAGTTTTCTTTATGTCGATTCACATGTACATTAAAATTATACATACGACTCATGCATGAGAGCATAATTACGTTTATGCATATATATGAGTAGAAATACTTACGATCATACTTACACAAGGAATCGATTATATATATATATATATATGTATGTGGTGTGTGTGTGTATAGACTTAATGTATATGCATGCCAACAAGGATATGAATGTATTTATGTTGATATAAAATAGTAACATGATATGTGTATGAATAAATGTATATGCATATACATATATATACACACATGTTGATATACACATATGTGTGACGTGATGGAGTATCCATATGATTACAACAATATATGTATATATGCGTATATGCGTATATAGATATATACATATGGTATTGTTTGTGGATAATGATAACATGTTTACATACATTCGTATATCGAATAATTTAAGAAATTTTTTGTTAATAAGTATTATATATATGAAAAGCATTTAACACTAAAAATAAATGTGTATATATATATGTGTGTGTGTGTGTGTGTGTGTGAACCAATTATTATTGATTGCTAGAAATAAATCGATATGAATCGATGAAGTATATCAATTATTACTATTCTATGTTGTAAAGGCCATTATAGGCTGATTTGGTAAGCCACGTAGTGGCAATAAAATCTGCATATAATGTTTCATATTATAAATAAAGTCTTTGACAACACACGAGGTAAAGTGTAAGAATAGAAGCCTGATAAAACAAGAGACCAATTAATATCACTAGCCGCGCATAATATTAGGTTGTGAGTAATCATTCAATGTGCTAGTCAAAGCAATGGCAAACTAAAACACCACTATTTATTGTCCCCATGGATGTGCCTCTTATGAGGATCATGAAAACTCTTCTATACCAACTAGAACACCCTACCTCTCTCTGAACTACCATCTAACCCACTCTAGAAAATACATCTCAATAATATGTCGGGACTACATAGTCTAACCTATCTGGTACCTCGGCTGAGGACACCATGGCAAGTGATCATCCTCACCAACCCATAAATCACAATCCCTGTAAGGCATCCAGAAAAAGCTAACCAATGTGTCGATACCATGTCTCCAATACCCAACATCTCCTAATTGTGTCTATGACAAGGCACCCTAATACATATATACATATGGAGCACCAACTCGCAATAGTCATACAACTGGTGGCTAGAACACTGCTATATGCTCCCAGGCCCATATCGTGAGTAATGTGACCCCACACCTCAGGCTCTGTCCCCCTCTATAGGCAATGTCGTGTAGCTGGAAGTATAGCATACCCAGTAGACATGGTCCCCATGCATATACAGTCTCATCCTCGACCATACCTGCTAGCATCTCTCCCTAGCCCACTGGAAACCTATGGCCCCTACCATCTAGAATCATAACTCCTGCAATCATTGTGCATAGTACACAATCATATCTATCATATATCTCTATTAGGGTCTCCCACTTGATCTTATACCCCTGAATTCCAAGCTCAGAATCATCGTCACAATAATAATAATCATATAAGGCCTACAATCCTCAAAGAGGGTCATATTGAACCCACTCACCACGAATCGGTAGTCGTAAGATCCTATACACATACTCTAGGGTAACCGTTGCCTCCCTAGTTGGTAGATGGAAACTACAAGTCTCCAAGTGCCACTGCTCCACCAATGTCGTTAGCATGCCCTTGTTTTCCCTAATAATAGGTATATAGGTAACATAGAATAATCCAAGATCTAACAACACCTATCTCTCTACATCGTCTAGTTGGTCCCATAGTCGAAATACATCTAATCGCAACTCCTGCATGTAAATAAGAGGTAGAACAACCTGAATTTATCACACAATCCATGTCAATCTAAAATATTTTTGACCTATTGAACCTAAGTTGACCAAGTCCTTCTATTCTAAATCGAGGAAATTTTTTCACCAGGTAATTACGTCGCTGTTTTTTCAAATGCATCGCATAAATTCCTAGTGGCTCGTAACTATAATTGTGTCGCACATTTTTCACATGCATCATTTCGTACAACATTGGCATTTCCATATTTCAATTGCATCATTTCTAGCCACATTTGTGGCTCAGAAAGTCAGTTGTGGCACACATTTAGATGTGTCACAATGCAACTCTCCTTGCCCTAGACCTAAGTAGTTGCATCATGATGTGATCATTATGGAAAACTGCTTCTCGCTTGCATCACTCACGAATGCAATTGTGTCATGCTCCATGCAATGCAATTGCCTACTAAATTAAATCCCTAACTAAATGCATGAAAATAAAAAAAATTATGAAGTGGGTTTGTAGTATTTACTAGGGGGCACGCTTCCTCAGGATGGCAGAAGGTGTGGATGTGATATCCTCTATGTGTAGCATATGGAACAAGCAAAATCTCCTCAACTTTTCTCACTCAAAGCTCTTAATTTTTCTAAATTTGGGATGCATAAATGACCTATTTTTCTAATCCAACTCCTATTTATAGCCTAAAAACTAGGGTTTGCACTTGACATGTGTACATTGGGAACACTTTTTGATCACTTTGAACCCAAATTTGACCCCCTTAATGACCTCAAAAATCAATTTTGTCTTCGCCATTGCACTCCTAGCGATCGAATTATCTTATTGGGACAATTTTCCAATTTTTTTTTTTTTTTTTGAAAATTTGTAAAATTTTCCCAAGGGGGCATACCTCTACCCTACTTTCACCAAGGCATCTTTTGACTGAATTTCTTTGACACAACACGATGAACTGCATTATGTCAAAGAGGGGAAAAATGTAGGCACTGAAAAATTTCTTAGTCTACAAGCATCATTTTTCTTGATCTTCATCTTTTCATAATTAATTATTTCATTATTCTTGATCACATTCTTCTATTAATTAAATAATTTGTAATTATTTAATTAATTCACTCCTTAACCTTTATTCTTCTATCATAAATTAAATAAAATTAATTGCATTGCTAACACCCCCTTTCTTCAATAATTAAATAAATCATTATTTATTTAATTATTCATCTTTTATCATTCACTTATAGTCAAATGATAATGATTGTTATTATTTTATCTTTTTTTGATTCCTTTATAATTAAATAATTGTCAAAATTATTTAATTATCCAATGACATTTCTTTCCTCCATTAAATAATTAACTTAAATTAATTATTTAATGTTTCTATCCACTTTCCCCATTTAATTAAATTGATTTCATAAATCATTTTAATTAAATGACCATTTTCTCCCACTTTCCTTTTTCTCAAAATAAATAACTTGGAAAAAATTATTGATGCCTCCACTTGTCCAAAGATTTTTTCTCATGAATTAATTGAAAACAATTTTTAATTCCTCCATTTTCTTCCTCCACTATCTCATTTTCAAATCTCAGTCGTTGATTGACTTTGAGCTCTTTCTAATCTTGACCATCCATTTTGTGACCTTCACTCTTTTGTGTTGCATGTCCTCTCATCTGTCAATCTTAGAATCTTTCTAGAAGCTCGATCTTGACTAATTGTTCGAATGGTTTTTGTATACGCATAAAAATGGTCATGTCTATAATCCTGGCAATTAATTAAATATTTATTATTTAATTATTTTTTAAAAAGTCCTCTACATATGATTAAATTTAATTAATTTAATTATATTGTTATTTCATCTTATTCTTCTTTCATAATTAAATAAATTTATTTTATTTAATTATTTTCATACGTCCACTTAATTAATTAAATAAATACATTTTATTTATTTAAATTAATTATCATTGTTTGAATTTAAATTAAATCTTTTGATTTAATTAAGTTTAAATATTTCTCTTTCTTCTATTTTAAATCCTTCTTCTAATTAATTAAATATTTCATTTAATTAATTTCATAAATGTGATTTAATTAAATAAGCCTTATTTAATTAAAGATCTTATGCTTTCTTTCTAAATCACAATTAGATATTTTATTTAATTGTGAAATCTTCTATTTTCTTCTCATATCATAAATTAAATATTTTATTTAATTGTGATATCTTCTGCTTTTTTCAAAAATCCTAATTAAAACTTTCTTCCTATCACAAACTTTCTTCTGCTTTCTTTAAAAGCTTAATTAAATATTTCATTTAGTTAAGAAAAGCTGAATATCATCCACAAGTAAATAATTGAATTTTTAATTCATTATTTATCGGCTTTCAAATCTTTCTTTTATCTTTTTAAAGAAAGATGATTTTTTATCTTCTTATCTTTTTCTCTTTCATAAAAATAGAAAAATCTTGTTTTTAGGTTTTCTTCTATTTTCTCTTCAGTTTCATCCATCTTCAGCCATTCGATCTGCCAGGAATTATCACAATCGTTAATCAAGACAGCCAATCAGAATCCTTCGAAAAACTCTATAAATATCTGTGTGAATCTAAGCATTGGGGATCGACGATTAATTAGAGTTCATGCATTTAATTCATTTAGCATTCTAGTATCATAGCATCATGTTTACTTCAATCATATTAGTCTTATTTCATATCATGACTTAATCTTGCATCATGCATCATATTTAAATCTCGTTCTTTAGGAAGATAGTTTGTTGAGCCTAGCATACAATCTGAGAGAAAAAGCTAGAATCAACAAAAACACTGAAGATAGAGGACAATAGGACGACAATCGAAGTAGAATATTGAGTTTGCATCTCCTTATCTCTTATTTTTTGTTTTGATACAATGTCTTATTGGTGTGCTTGAATAGTATTTATTTCATTTCATTACGCATATTTTTGATCACACATTTTTGGCGCCCACCGTGGGGCCAAATGCCCCCATTTTAGACTTCTTTCTTGCAGGTTTTCTTGCAGGTTTTCTGACATTCGGCAGTGCATCTAGGAGATTCAAAAAAATTCTGTTTTGCAGGTACTTTAGCGCATATGAAGACTGTTTCGACACATATGGGAATTTCTGAAGTGCATCTAGGGAACATAATGACACTTCTGGTTACATTCATTTAGATTCAAGTCTATTTTCGTTTTAGTTTAGCACATTTAGGAGTTTAATTAACGCATATAGGACATCATTTAGCGCATTTAAATCTATTTAAAAAAATTTAAAAAAATCTGCATTTTAGTTTAGCGCATATAGTATCTGTTCTTGCGCATCTGGGTTCTGTTCATGCGCATCTGAGTTATTTTCTTGCGCATATGAGTTATTTTTCTGCGCATATACTATCTGTTTCGGCGCATCTGGGTTGTAACAGAGATTCTGAGTCTGACGCCTTCCGCAGACAAAATTTCTTTCTTTTCCTTGTTGGTTTTAAAATGAATCAATCTAAGGTAGCCACCACATCTTTATCATGCAGTTAAAACGAACCCCATGTCTGTTGTGAAGCAAAATCTTCACTTAGATTAAATCATTTTTGATTTTGGTGCATCTAAAATGAATCTGTCTACTCTTTTTGACTGTGCTTGAAAGTGGTAGGTGACTATGCTCTCACCCTGTGCAAACTAGGTGATCAGAAAGCCAGACCCACTTTTCCCTTTGTAACCTTGACTTGATAATCGAAGTATCATCTCCCCTTGCGCACTTGTGCAATCCTGGGTGTAAGAGAAATGGTTATTGATTCTAGAAATTGGGCCTGCCTGGGGATTTCATCACCTCAACGCGACTCAAACCGGCAACGGAGCTAAGGCCAAGCTACCCTTGACCGGTATATAAATGTGAACCTTAAGGGAAAACCTAAGGTTACGTGTGCGGATGTGTCATACGGATGGAGTAGTACTCCCTTAAACCCTGTTGAGCTTAACCTCTTCAGGCTGGAGTGCCACCTTAATGGTGATTAATCTCTTGCCCCATGTATGGCCACTCGAACGGGGGTCTCGAATTAAATACCATTGTTTAGAAAGCCAAAAACCTTCTATTTGCTAGTCCAACACCGGTCGGTGTGAAGCCTTCCACACTTTCGCGGTCTTTAGTAGAGGTGATCAATCTGCCATGGGAGTTTCATGGGGGTTGGAAGCTTGGTTGGCCTGAGAAGAGAGTGCACTGTAAGGGGGAGCCCATGCAGCCAAGCTTCTGAATTCACACACTACTAATATGCGGCTGGGGAAGCCCATGTGGAATCTAGCGGATATTGTCCTGGCCTAACTTAAGTTGTGCTTGTCTTATTCTGTGCTTGGTTACGTTCAACTTAAATCAGACTGTTTGTTGTGTTTTTCAAGAACATTAATTCAGATAAAGGATCATCCGAAACAAATATGAAAAACTTCAGCTGAAAATTTTCAAAACTAGTCAAAAACTATCTTTGGAAAACTGTTTTAGCGCATCTAGGAAAAACTGTAGCGCATCTAAAAACTGTTCTAGCGCATCCACTGGCTGGTTCAACGCATCTGAGTCATTTTCCAGCGCATTTAGGGACTGTTTTAGCGCATATACTTCTTGGTTTAGGGCATCTAAGGTTTGTTTCTGTGCATTCAAGGTATTCTACAATGCATTTAACTTTTTCTCTAGCACATATACCTTTTTCTGCAGCGCATTTAGGGAACAGAATAGCGCTTCAGTTGCTGTCAAAATTTTTCATAGGCCCGAATTTCTGATATTTCTCTCCCATGTTGAGGAAGTGGAAATCAACCAAGTTCGTCAAGAAATCAATTTTCAATAGGATCAAGAAACCCAAAATGAACTTAAGTTACAAGGAAACTTTGGACCGAAGAGAATTTTTGTATAAGAGTCGACACGTCTTGCTTCATTATCGCAAATTTCTCCATAGATACCAAGACTACGTTAGAGGATTCACTGACGAGTACACTGTAGAACCTTTGGATACTCAAGCTTATTATCAAAGATTAGCTCTATCTCAACATCACAATCTTAATCAACCTCTTGAGTTTGAGAATATACCACAACCTTCAATTGAATATTCGACACATCCTAGTCAAATCCTTCAGTGACCTTCATTAGACTTACAAATCTTTTTTTTGAAAATAGGGATCGAAACTTTAGGAGTGCACCTCACAAGCAAAATTTTGGATTATTGATTCAACTTCCACCAATAGGATTCTGATAGCCTTCGTCTTTGGAAGCCACAATCAAGAATTAGGAACATCTTTGATCATATCATAGGGTTTTTCATCTTATCAGATCAAGATTTTTTTTGCTAAATCATATGCCTGTTTTTACAAGATCTCAATACAACAAACTAGGAGAAGAATCTCAATGAGAAGGTCATACCCATAACATACAAGAAGAAGGTGAACGTGGTAATCCTCATTATAGTGTGAGTCACAATCCTCTTTTCAGTGACGACAATATGGCTAATAGAGAAATAAATCCATTTCATAAGTACAAAGTCATGAACAAAACTCCTGTAGATAGTGATGATGATCCAAAGGAAGAACTTCACATTAGAGAGGTTGAACAAGACCCCAAGTTTCTTAAAGCCATAGAAAAGATCCTGCGACGTGACAAAGAAAAGTATTTTCTCTTTCTAGCCGATCAAGGAGCTAAACTGCCTAAGGATTTTGATACTGAGAAATTAAAGGACAAAGAAGAAGAAACACCCCCATCTGATCTTATTGTTCTCACTCAACAATTTAAGGCACTCCAAGGACAAATCAAAGAGTTACAAGGGGGGACCCCAACAAAGAAATATACTCTTGATGACATATGTCCTTATCCTTTTGATAGAAGTCTCAATATGATTCCATTTCCCAAACATTGTGAAATTCCCAAATTTGATCATTATAATGGGAAATCGGATCCAATTGATCACGTTAGAGACTTCCAAAACATGACTTTAGAATTTGCACATGAAGACACTTACTTGATGTGTTTGTTCCCTAGGAGTCTTGGAAGTCAATCTATGGAATGGCTATCAAAAATTACACCTCCTGTCCAGACATTTGAGGAATTGATCAATTTGTTCATAACACAATACTCCTACAACATCCAACACCAAATCACCATGATTGATCTTTGCAAAGTTGCACAAAAACCTGGTGAACCTTTTACTACCTTTCTTCAAAGATGGAGAAGAATGTTCGCTAGGTATCCACATCCTGTTCCTGAAAAGGAAAAAATGGTTACTTTCATCAATAGCCTAAATTCAGAAATGAGCTATCGCTTAAATCTACATTGTCCACCTTCCTTTGAGAAATTGATTGAGGATGCCATAACCATTGAAGGTGCTTTGGTCAAAAGAGGGACAATAAAACTTGACAAGGACAATCCCAGCTCATCTAACCATTATAACAATCAAGACAAGTCTAAATTTTGGACTCGCAACAAAAAAATTGTAAATGATGGTGTTCTAGATGCAAATCATGTCTTGACTAAGCCGTTTGTTCTGAGTACTCCAAATGGGTGATCCCATAATAGTGGTTTACAATTTTTGGCCAAACTGGACACTGAAATTATTATTTTTAACTAAATCTTCACATTCGGGCACCTATAGCAGCTAAACTGTGAGGAATTTGAAGATGGTGCAAACTAGAGTCTCATCAAATTTTGTCTAGATTCTAAAAATATTTTTTCAAAATTTTTGGAATCAAAATTCACTTCTTTTCCATCTCCCACAATTTTTTTTTCTTCAAAACAACATTTTTAAAAAGTGACACACATATAACACAACTTTTTTTCCATAAAGGATAAAATTCTAACTCTTTCAAATTTAGATTTGTAACTCTGATATCTAGTGCTTCCACTTGGTTAGATAGTTTTTATTGAATATTTTCTCCTTAATCAAGTTTCAAAGTCAAACTAATTACAATTCGACACACCGTATAATGCGTAACTTTTTGTATATGTCAAAATTTTATTTTATTTTTTGTTGGATCAAGGACTTCAATATCTGGTGCACTCATATTTTTCAAATTTTTTTTGATAATTTTCTATTTTTCCACATGTGAAGAACAAATAAATTCATTTTCGATGAAAATCCTATGTTTAATAAAACTTAAAAAACAAATACATAACAAAACCAAAACATATTAAAATTATATTCATTGGATAGCTTGTTCTAAGGAATACCATAATCATTTGAAATAAATTTTAAATGAATTCATTTGATCCCCTAAAAGCTAAATCAAAAGTGATTTTTTATCAGCATTTTGATAGGTGTAAAGGAGACGCATTTATAGGTATGGTTTAAAACTAGTGAGGTTCTATCCAAGGGGGTTTGATCTAAGATGATTTGATAAAACCCTCTTCAATTGGAATCCTTAAAATGGAACTTTTTAAGGCTTAAATCGTTATATTTTCTAAAAATATGTGATTTCAGCTAAAATTCATTCCTCTCAGGAATTGTAAACCACTATTATGACAGCACCCAAATACTCCTCGTAACAATAATTACAACAATGTCAATTCTGTCACAAATCAAGGAAACAATCCTCCCCCTCCAAAGAACAACATGAATCAAAATCCTACTCCCAATCAAGGGACTATCAACAATCAAAATTACTGTGGAAACAACAACAACAACAACACCTTAGGGAATACCTCAAACACGAACCCACAATGCTTTTCATTCTTCTCTTGTAGAAGAACTTTCACTCCACTAGGACAATCCTTGGAATCTGCATTCAAAGAGGTTATGGACAAAAATGCCCTTACTCTACCACCTCAACGCAATTATGAACCTAGTGTAAAACCTCCATCATGGAACGAAGCTTATTATTGTGACTATCATAGGTGTAGAGGTCATCGTACAAAAAACTGTCAAGCTTTGAAGCATGCTATTCAAGACCTAATTGACAATGGAACTATCACAATAGAAGGACAACAAAAATCCAATGAAGATCACCAAGCATTTCGCAACCCTTTGCCAAATTATCAAAAGGGAGAGTCTTCTGACAAAAATGTGAATCAAATCGATGACATTGTAATCCGTCACCTCTATACGGATGATGAGCGAATCAACGTTATAAAAATCAATGAGAAGATAGACTATGGACAAGTTAATGTCACGACAAGAGCACAAGCTAAAGTTGTCTTGAAGGGCGCCTCTTCGAAATCCACTGAGCCCTTCCCTCAACATCAATATGACTTAGTTAACCAACTTCAAAAAAATCTGGCTCAAATTTCCATTTTAGAACTCCTAAAGATTTCCCCTACACATAAGGAAATTTTAGAGAAGGCCCTTTTTGAAACAACTGTATCCACGGATTTGGATGTGGACCGATTTCAAGCCATGGTAGGACACTTGTCCTCACCCACATGTCTTTCATTTTCTGAAAAAGATGATGTTTCCATGACTCATCCCCACAATTCATCATTATACTTAGAGGTCCTGATCCACAAGTTCTGTGTTAAACGTGTCCTAATAGATGGAGGGGCTGGTTTGAATATATGTACCTTGAAGGTGGTTCAAGCTTTAGGATTTTCAGAGGACTCCATTGATCCTAGAAGGAAGATTACTATTAAAGCCTATGATGATGAGGAAAGAACATCTAAAGGTCTAATCATGCTACCAATCAGAGTGGGACCTGTTATCAAAAATACCTTTTGTCAAATTTTAGACCGAGATCTTGCATACAACATCTTGTTGGGTCTTCCTTGGATTCATGAAATGCAAGCTGTTCTGTCCACGTACCATCAATGTCTTAAGTTTCCATATGACAGGCAGGAAATCACTATATCAGCTGATAATTCAAACATCCAAACTTGTGCCAACATCAAAGCTAGTCAGGATACTTTGGTTCCAAACAATTGAGAAGTGCTTGCTAATACTTCTCCTAAGAACGATACACAAATCAGTCAATTAGCCAAAAGCTTTGACAAGAAACTGCAGTTCAAGGAAAGTGGAGTTGGGGAATACTCTCTCTATCTTGCTAATCTACCTACATCACCTCGATCACATGGACAACCTTCTATTACACAACAACGGATATCATTAGCATCAACATCAACACAACTACCAACAGAGCCAACTACCAAGTTCAATGGACAATTCATCAAAGAAAAATTCCCCATGGGAGATCCTGAGGATACAACAATTCTGAATTGGCTTTATAAGGATGAAGATGAAACAGTTCTAAATGTCACCTTACCAACTGACCGATATGGGAAAGGGTATTCCATCATGCAAAAGATGGGCTATGACAATGGCCCTATTGGAAAAAGAAAAGAAGGCGTAGTTGAGCCTATCCATCTTCCAGGGCTTGCTGCATATGATAAAACTAGACTAGGCTATGACGCTACCCCATCCAACCAATCACAGGGTAATGTCTTTACATTGCAAGAAGGTTTTGATAAAAAGGATGCATGTTTGGCATCAACCCTGAATTTCATAGAAAATAACTCTGATATAGACTCTGCTGAATATGAATGGGATACCATCCATGATGATAAATTTTGGAGAGACAAAGAGGTAGATGTCATACACAAGTATACCCCAACTTTAATCAAAGGTGAAGGTTCAGGGTCCCAACCACAAGAACCTGAACTACAAAGCAACTGTGAGTCTAGTGATACTGAGTCGGATTTTAACGAACAAGACTATCATGAGAATAGTACCATCATTGATCTACCTCATACCTCGGATCCTACCGATAACTCTGTTTTGACCCTAACCATCGCTGATTTCACACAACCAAATGACTCATTACCTTTGATCCATCTTGATCTCATTGACTGGGATCTATCTGAACCTATTGATATACCTATTTTTCCAAATGACGAAGCTATCATAAACTTCCTTTCCGCAGATGATGCAAATGATTGTTCCACTAGCAATTTTCGGCACAAAGTCTTTAATCAAGAGAGTGTCAAGTCTCCTAGCTGCAAAAATGAAAATAAAGAAGAATGATCTCATGGTGAAAACCATAATCTGGCAGTACTAGATCAAACAAAAGATAAAATAAAGAGCGTATCAGATGGTGAAAACCTTTTCAAGGAACTAGCTAATGGGAAGCTTGACACTCTCCCGGAGCACTATCATGAATGATCACCCATTTTGATCGAGCCTACAAAGGAAATCAATATTGAAACTACAGATAAACCAAGGATTCTACAGGTAGCTAAATCAATGACAAATAATGAAATCCCAGGGTTCATGAACTTTCTCAAAGAAAATCAAGTCAATTTTGCTTGGTCTTATGCAGACATGCCAGGTCTTGATCCCGATCTCATAATGCATCATTTATCTATCAAACCAGGAGCTAAACCAGTGAATCAAAAACTCAGAAAGATGCATCCTCATGTTGCACTACTAGTTAAAGAAGAACTCAAGAAACTCCTCGATGCGGGATTTATAAGATCAATCGCCTATGCAGAATGGATCTCCAATATTGTCCCAGTAGCAAAGCCAGATAAACGCATTAGAGTGTGCATTGATTTTAGAGATCTTGACAAGGCATGCCCTAAGGATGACTTTCCACTTCCAAGCATTGATACTATAGTTGATCTGACAGCTGGCCATGCCATGTATTCACTAATGGATGGTTTTTCTAGTTACAACCAAATCAAGATTGCACCTGAAGACCAGGATAAAATAGATTTTACATGTCCATGGGGGACCTATTGCTGGAATGTCATGCCTTTTGGTCTAAAGAATGCTGGAGCTACTTATCAACGAGCTATGACAACGATTTTCCATGATATGATGCATACATTGATGGAGGATTATGTAGACGACATTTTAGCAAAGTCATGTACAAGGGAAGGACATCTTGAGGTATTATCTAAAATCTTTGCAAGGTTGGAAAAGTTCAAAGTTCGCCTTAACCCTAAGAAATGTGTTTTTGGGGTTACATCTGGAAAACTCTTGGGATACATTGTGTCTGAAAAAGGAATTGAAGTAGATCCTGCAAAAGTAAAGGCAATCACAGAAATGCCTCCACCAAAGAACATCAGTCAATTAAGATCACTACAGGGGTGACTTCAATCTATAGGAAGGTTCATTGCACAACTGGCCGATAAAAGTCTACCTTTCACACATCTATTGCATAAAAATGTTCCTTTCAAGTGGGATGACAAGTGTGAAATGGATTTTCGACAAATCAAATAGTACTTCATGACTCCACCAGTTCTAGTACCACCAAATCCAGACAAACCATTGATCTTGTATATTGCCACAACTGAGACATCTTTGGGGGCATTATTAGCACAAGAAGACCATGAAGGGAAAGAACATGCAATCTATTACATCACCAGAACACTAACAAGTCATGAACTTAACTAAACTTTCATTGAGAAGGTTTGTTTAGTGGTAGTATTTGCTTCACATAAATTTCGACATTACATGCTAACTCATACAATCAATCTTATTTCAAAAATTGATCCACTCAAGTATCTACTAAGTAAAGCATCACTAATAGGAAGGTTAGCAAAATGGGTCATGATTCTGAGTGAGTTTGACATCCACTATGTTGATCACAAAGCAATCAAGGGACAAGTTATCGCTGATCAACTAGTAGATGCTCCCCTACAAGCAGAGCACCCCTTGCACATTGAATTTCCAGATGCTGATGTTTTCACTGCAGAATTCAAGCAACTATGGTCCTTATACTTTGATGGTTCTTTTACTCAACATGGATCGAGAGCAGACATTCTCTTTGTCACCCCTCAAGGACATACCATTCCTCAGTCATATAGGCTAATGTTTCCATGCACCAATAACATAGCCGAATATGAAGCACTAATCACTGGACTAAAGACAACATTGGAATGGAGGATTACCGAGCTACAAGTTTATGGTAACTCACAGTTAGTCATTAATCAAATCAATGATGATTATCAGACTAAAGATGACAAATTGTTGCCATACAAGAAGATGGTCGATGACTTCAAGAAGTACTTTGTGGACATCCAGTTCACACAAATTCCAAGGCTTGATAACAAAGCAGCTGACACTATGGCTACGATCGCATCATTGGTACAACTCCCAGAAAAATAGACTCGCTATGAATTTTTGGTGGAACAATTATTTACACCTGCTTATGACACACCCGAAAGCCAAATTATCTGCCACTTGGTAGGATCTGATTCGCCCTGGTATGGTAAGGTTTATGCCTACCTAAAAGATGACATTTTACCACCTGACTTATCTCGTAACCAAAAACGTAACTTTATCCGACAATCCTCTCGCTATACCCTTATCGTTGATACCCTTTATTGCCGTGGTCTTGATGGTACTTTACTTCGATGTCTTGAACGTGACGAATCCGACAAAGCTTTACAAGAAGTTCATGGGGGAATTTGTGGTACTCATTTGAGTGGACTGAGCTTATCCAAGAAGTTGATTAGAATGGGTTACTATTGGCCTACAATGGAGAGGGAATCATTCACTTTTGTTAAAACATGCTCAAAATGTCAGATTCATGGGAATCTTATTCATGCTCCTGCATAAGAACTTCACCCATTCACACCAACATGGCCATTTTCTCAATGGGGGTTAGATCTAGTAGGCAAAATTCATCCTTCATCTTCAAATGGGCATAAGTTCATCATCACAGCGACAAAATATTTCACTAAGTGGATTGAGGCAGTACCTCTCTCTAAAGTCATGGGAAAAAAAATTTCATCCTTCATACTCAACTACATCATTTGTCGGTATGGTATTCCTAATGCCATTATTATAGATAATGGACGACCTTTTAAGAATCAGGATGTTGATGAACTTTGTGAGAGATTCCATATTCAGCACATATATTCAACACCTTACTATTCACAAGGGAATGGCCAAGCAGAGGCCTCAAACAAGACTATACTAAATATTTTGAAGAAGACCGTAAATGATTCAGGGAAAGATTGGCATGTTCAACTCAATCCCGCCTTGTGGGCTTACAGAACTTGTGTCCGAACGCCAACAGGAGAAACACCCTATGCTCTTGTCTATGGAGCAGAAGCCATATTTCCTTTAGAGGTTGAAATACCATCACTCAGAGTATCACTAAAAGGTCTCATAACAGATGATGAATACAAAGTTTCCCGACTACAAGAGTTAGAACTTCTAGATGAAAAGAGACAGAGAGCAGCTGACCATTTGAAAGCATACCAACAGATGATGTCTCGCAGCTATAATCACAAAGTAAAGCCACGCTCCTTTCAGGTGGGTGATCTAGTTCTAAAAGAGAACCCACGCAATCAACAAGACAGCGAAAAGAAGGGAAAATTTGAATCAAATTGGCTAGGTCCTTATGTGGTTATTGCAGTCTACAGTTCAGGAGCCTACAAGTTATCAACGCCAGAAGGGGACCTGTTTGATGAACCCATCAACAACATGCATCTCAAGAAATATTATGTTTAATTCAGCTATCATCATCCAGAAAAAGTCCTGAAAAAATTCAAAAACAGTAGAAAAAGTCTTGAAAAAATTAAAAAATAGCAGAAAAAGTCCTGAAAAAATTCAAAAATAGCAAAAGTCCCAAAAAGTCAAAAACAAGAGAAAAAGTCTTGAAAAAATTCAAAAAATAGCAAAAAAGTCCTAAAAAAAATTCAAAAAACAGCAGAAAAAGTCCTGAATTTTTTTCAAAAATAGCAAAAAAAGTCCTGAAAAAAATAAAAATAAAAATAAAAAAGAAATCAGAAAAATGCAATAAACACAGATAGTGAAAATCTGGCAAACGGACGCTATCTGTACCTCTCCATCTATTAGTTCCTGTTTTACACTTTGGCTTTTCAGCTTTCTTTTTCCGCATCTTTTTCCGCATCTTAGGGTTATAATTCCACCTTCCTGCCGTCATTTGCCTAGAGCGATAAATGTCTTACCATGGCTTGATCATTGTACATATTCCTTTTTGCAAGTTGTGTCAATATATGGGGCAAAATGTCAATTGGGGGCATTTAACTTTCAGAGCATACTAAAACAGCTAGACAATGTCATAAAATCCGATCATGCGAACAAACAACCAACTCACGTGAAACCTTATCCGATCATCGATCCATATCATGAAAAATTTTCAGCAGATACCATATCATTGTCTATTGGATGATCTAAAAATATGAATAATGTCTGAAATAACAGTATTACATTTTGAACAAAGGTTGTTTGATTTTCGATATCATTACTCTGGAGCACACTCGATGATGTACTGAACTAGAGTGGCAAGGAACGAGAATGATTTTTCTTTGTCTGCTGTTTTGAGGTTAATGATCAATTTGATGCACATATGTCACAGGACATGATTACCAAAGCAATATCATTGATGACAGTTCCACATTTGCATCGGAAGGGTAGTTAATCTTTGTCTGTTTATGCAAGAAATGCTCAGGTCATCTCGGTTCAATTATACCTCGATGCTTGTGTTCGCTTGCTATATCAAAAATCATGAAAGTTGTACTCAGGTCGTCATTGGTGCTAATTTCCCCTCTGATGCTTGTACATACTTCCAACATTTTAAAATGCTCTATGATGATTCAAGAATGCTTATAACAGGCTCAACAAATTGGTTAGTTTCATTTGGTTGCATGTTAGTTAGATCATTGTATATATTTGCATATTGGATTCACATCAGTGTTTTGAAAGGCTGAATGAAAACATTAACGGTTGTCATGTAGTTTTGAACTCTTTGTGGAGTAAATTTGGACATTTGTTTCATTTACCATTTCCCATCATTTCATCATTATCATATCATTATTATCATTTCTCATTTATCATTTCTATTTCATTTTCTATCATTATCATTATCATTATCATTATCATTTCTATTTGATTTTCTATCATTAGATCCTTATCCTTTATCATTTCATATCATTATTTTCATAACATTATCATTTCTCATTCATTCATCATTTCATATCATTTTTTTCATTATTTTTCATAACATCATCATTTTTCAATTACTATTATCATTACCTTTTCTCTCATATCATTATCGTTCATCATCCCATTATCATTTTATCATTTATCATTTACTACCATTTATCATCATCATCTAATATCATTTCATTATCATTGCACTCATTCGTTTCATATCATTGCCTTCCACATTATAATTATTCTATTATCATCACATTGCCATTTTCATTACATAAACATTACCAAACATATCATTTATCTTTTCATCATTATCATTAGCGGTATCACATTTTTCATTATCTACCATTTTCATATCATAAATTTCATGATGTATTTCATAAACATACTATCCATTTATGCATTTGACAAATTCAAAAATCAACATCTCATATATACATTATCACAATCATTGCATCTACATCCTAGGTCATCCACCTGCATCATATCATTGGATCATCCTGCATCACAAGGTTAGTTCGCAAAAGCAGTCAAAACATATCAAAATCCATCTCATATCATACATGCATAAAAGTAGCATCTGTATCACATCAAGAATGCACAACATATCATCATCAAAATCATCGCCGCTGCATATCATCGCTCATCAAAATAATACAAATGTCCAATGTCCAATGAAACTACAAAGTTCAAAACATGATACATGAGATATGATCAAAACTCAATATACATGCTCCAAGAAAAATGATATGCATATGTGCAAAATATATCTGTCCCAATCGCTAGCTAGTAGATGCCCCTGAAGGAGCTGGTTTCGAAGAGGGCAGCTTGCCACTACCCCCTGTATTAGGATCCCATCGAGGCCCTGTAACCTCTCTGCCATGTGTCGATGTCCGTGATCGGGTCCTCGTCCTGCTATGTGATCGTGGATAAGGCTCTCGACGCTCGGGAGGACACAACTCCTCATATCTGACTCTGTAGTACTCGGCCTCTCTAGTTGCCTCAAATCCCTCTGCAATGGCCTCTCGTAATGATGTACTCTCTACGGTACCCATGAGTCTCTGTGCCACACCCTCGGCCTCTAGTGCCCATCATCTAAGTGCATCCCTCTCTGCTACCAACTGTGTCACCTGGGAATTTGGGGCAGGCGCCTGAGCCTGTACCTGTGTCTGAGCTTGTGCATGTACCTGCATTTGAGCCTGTGAGAGCTGTGTTTGCAACTGCACTATCACACTCTGAGCCTGAGCTAGCTAGCTCTGTAGTTGTGCCTGTTGTCCCTGAAAAGTCTGAACCTAAGCCTGCAATGTAGCCATCTATGCCTGCTGAGATGAGGACAACACCCTAATCACTGTCTGTGGTCTGCCACCGGATCTAGCTCGCCAAACAATATGTGCTCTGCCCAGACTGTCCAACCTCTACTGCCTCTCCTCTCCATCATCATCTCCCCTATCATCTCCGCCATCCGAGCTGTCCTCGTCTCCATCTCCTCCGCCTCCACTCTCCTCATCCTCATCTCCCTCCTCTCCCTCCTCCTCCTCTCCTCCACCCATCGCCTACTCTCCGCCGGCCACATCCTCCTGTCTCCCTGCCCCTGGCTGTGGCGTTACCCCAATAACCCATGGCTCATCTAGCACTGTAAATCGTGGAAATGGATGCGTATGGAAATAATGGGCATAATCATCAGTCATCCCTGCATCCTGTACCTCTAGTCTGTCTGTCCATACCTTTGGCTGTAAGGTAGAATACTATGTGTATGCTACCTGGTATCGGATACAAGGTCCCCATCCTGGATCACCCTTGCGCCACCCATAATGAGCAACGCCCTGTGGCACCCCCTGTGTAAATCCAAACTGTCTTAGCACTCGTAATGCCAGAAATCTCTCAATAATAAAGGGAGTCTGCCCTATCAGATATCGTGGTATGCAGACAAATGACATCTCTAAGTGATCAGTCTCCCATGCCTCACAATCTGTGTACGGTCTCTATATCACTGCATCTATATCATCCAATAACCGTCACCAATACTCTACCTTTCCTAGCTTTTGCTGGACAAGTGCACCAGAATATGCATACACATATGGACTCCTTGCTGGCCTATCTCTCGTACAATGTGGTCTCATGATCGCAATATGCTCCCATGCCCAGATCTGTAGAAGTGTCACCCCACTCGCCAAGCTAGTGGATCCTCTATATACAACCTGATGAAGATCATGATACATGTCAGCTAATATACAGCTCCCCCAGGCATACCTCTGTGGCTGTGTCACCATCCACACCAACATCCTACCCCAACCAACTGCAAATCCCTTCGACCAATGGTCCGGTCCAAGGAAGCCTCCAATGAATGCAGCCAACACAGCAACTAAGGCTGGATATCTACTGAAATCCTCCCAATCTATCTAGTATCCACAAATGCTCACATCGCCACATATCCGCTATAGCGCCTCGGTCCCACCAATCTCCTTGTGGTCATAAACCACAAGGGAACCAACAACTGGAATCCCAAGAATCCTATACACATCCTCAGGCGTCACACTCATCTCACCGGTTGGCAAGTGAAAAGTGTTATGCTCCGAGTGCCATCTCTCTGCCAAAGCGGTCAACAATCCCCTGTTGATCTGAATACCTCGCGGCATGGTCAACAAAGGTCCCAGTCCACAATCTGCTATCCACTGTAACTCTGCTGGTGTAAGCTCTCCTACTCTCTCCCAACATAGTGGGAACCGCTCTCTAATCTGGAGGCTTTTAAAAACCTCCTATTTTCGATCATCACAAGGACACATTAATCAGACTCATATCATGTGATCTATCTATCCAGCGAATTCAATCAATGACCCATATCAACACAATCAACGAATCATATCAATGACCTATATCAAGTGCTAAATCAATCTATCTAAATATCAAATCAATTTACTCTATCATCATTTACTATTTGTTTTTATTTTCAAGAAAGCAAATTTATCCACACACAATTCATTTCCTATTTGTATTTCAGTCATGAATGCAAATTTGTACCCTCATTTTACTATTTGGTTTCTATCACAGAAAGCAAATTTACCAGAAATTTACTCTTTTTTTTTCAATTGCGAGAAGCAAAGTTATCAAGCCACAATCAATCAATCAATCAAGTTACTCTTTGTTTTTCGCAACAAAATTATCAGCTATCTACTTTTTGTTTTCTATTTTTGAAGCAAAGTTATCAGTTCTTTATCAGATTTTCTATCATTTTTTACCCATATCAGCATGATGGTACTACAATTCATCTATCTATTGACTAAGGAAGCAATTTAAATCATCATTTTTCATTACACAGGCATTATGTTAAAAATTTCCCATATGCGCCACTCTGTTACCTATATGCGCTAAAACACATATGCGCAACAGTTTCATTGGAATACACTAAATTTTTTCTCATAAGCGTTAAAACTCAGAATGTGCCAATCTATCCCGTGGATGTGCAACTTTAACTCCCAAATGCGCAACTTTATCTAATTGTGACCCTAGCCCTATATGCAAAAATATGTGCCCTAGATGCGCTACAGGATCATAATAGCCGATTTTAACCTATATGTGCTACTCTATCTGTCGAATGCGCTATAAGATGAATTTTAACCTGCCCCTATATGAGCTACAAAATTTCCTATATGTGCTACGGAACTTCGCGAAAGTGCTAAAAGTTTTATCGAATGCGCTAAAACGTGACTGAACAACTAAAAACTGACCTAAAACACTTGAAAAATCGATTCAAAATGCGAAATTCGAAATCCTAAATGGTTAGAATCACTCACCGGTGGTCCATATGCAGCTGGTCTCTGGTATCGACGCACTCGCTTGAATCTATGCCTATGAAATGGGATCTCCATCTCGCCAAGTCGCTATCAGAGCTCACTTTTCACTGTAGCAGCAGGCTGAAAATGACACTTCATTTTACCCCTTTTTACCTTTTAAGGGTCTATTAGGGTGAGAGTTAATGGCCTTTTTCATTCCTTCAATATTTTTTTCACCAGGCCATCACAAACATCATTCATTGGGAGCTAAATCACTATTTCCCTATCATTCTTGGCATTTTATCTTCAAATCACTTTTTTTTTTTTTTTCTTTGACTTCATATCATTTTCTGTGATTTACCTCCCGAGGGGGCATCATCGACATCAAAAATCAGAAACATATCAGGGGCAAATTTTTATTTATTTTCTTTGAAGCAATGTGTTTCACACATCACTTCAAAGAGGGGAAAAATGTATACGCATAAAAATGGTCATGTCTATAATCCTGGCAATTAATTAAATATTTATTATTTAATTAATTTTTCTAAAGTCCTCTACATATGATTAAATTTAATTAATTTAATTATATTGTTCTTTCATCTTATTGTTCTTTCATAATTAAATAAATTTATTTTATTTAATTATTTTCATACGTCCACTTAATTAATTAAATAAACACATTTTATTTATTTAAATTAATTATCATTGTTTGAATTTAAATTAAATATTTTGATTTAATTAAGTTTAAATATTTCTCTTTCTTCTATTTTAAATCCTTCTTCTAATTAATTAAATATTTCATTTAATTAATTTCATAAATGTGATTTAATTAAATAAACCTTATTTAATTAAAGATTTTATGCTTTCTTTCTAAATCACAATTAGATATTTTATTTAATTGTGAAATCTTCTATTTTCTTCTCATATCATAAATTAAATATTTTATTTAATTGTGATATCTTCTGCTTTTTTCAAAAATCTTAATTAATACTTTCTTCCTATCACAAACTTTCTTCTGCTTTCTTTAAAAGCTTAATTAAATATTTCATTTAGTTAAGAAAAGTTGAATATCATCCACAAGTAAATAATTGAATTTTTAATTCATTATTTATCGGCTTTCAAATCTTTCTTTTATCTTTTTAAAGAAAGATGATTTTTTATCTTCTTATCTTTTTCTCTTTCATAAAAATAGAAAAATATTGTTTTCAAGTTTTCTTCTATTTTCTCTTCAGTTTCATCCATCTTCAGCCATTCGATCTGCCAGGAATTATCACAACCGTCAATCAAGACAGCCAATCAGAATCCTTCGAAAAACTCTATAAATATCTGTGTGAATCTAAGCATTGGGGACCGATGATTAATTAGAGTTCATGTATTTAATTCATTTAGCATTCTAGTATCATAGCATCATGTTTACTTCAATCATATTAGTCTTATTTCATATCATGACTTAATCTTGCATCATGCATCATATTTAAATCTCGTTCTTTAGGAAGACAGTTTGTTGAGCCTAGCATACAATCTGAGAGCAAAAGCTAGAATCAACAAAAACACTGAAGATAGAGGAAAATAGGACGACAATCGAAGCAGAATATTGAGTTTGCATCTCCTTATCTCTTATTTTCTATTTTGATACAATGTCTTATTGGTGTGCTTGAATAGTATTTATTTCATTTCATTACGCATATTTTCGATCACACAGTTTTCTATAAAAGAAGCCTTCCTCCTCGAATTTCAAGTTAACAACCACTTATCTCTGAATTTCTCACTTACTATTTGCAGGTATTTGCACATGTTAGCTTTGATCTGAGGGCATATTTGCAAAAGAAGATTTAGGAGAGAGAAGGGAAGTGATTCAACTTTAAATATGGGGAGTGCTTCTAACTTGAATGCTTTTGTTCTTCATATTTGATTGTATTCTCTTGTTTAGATTGGGTTATTAGCTTAGAAGTGTTGTGGTTGTCACTAGAATCTAGGCTATCTGATTTTTACCCATCTTACACTTGGTTTATAGGGTTTCATTAATTTTGATTGGTTTTGAGATCTAGATAACAATAGGTCTACAAGAAACTATGCATTCACTTTGTTTTGAGGTACAATTAGTTGTATGAGTAAGATAAAACCTATATTTTCTCTTCTAAGTATAGAGGTAGAGCATATGGCTACAATGCATTCTTGCAAAGATGTAGTTTGGCTATGGAGACTATCCTCAAGTATTGGTTTTATTTGTAAAAGGATGAGCATTGGATGCGACATTTAGAGTGCATTTTTTAGTAAGAACCTTATGTATCAGGTTGATACTAAACATATTTATGTGTAGTATCATTGTGTCTATGACATAGTAGAGAGTGGAGAAGTCATGGTTCAAAAGGTAAAACTTTTGAGAATGTTGTAGATTTACTCACTAAGTGCATAAATAAATTATATTGTGTAGGGAGGCCGTGGGCCTTGCATATTCTATCATTTAATTCTCTTTTGTATTCCCTATCATGTTTTTGTGATGTAAATATCAAGGGAATGTTAGGAATAGGGATGATAGTTAGCTTGCAATCCTTTTGGACTATTGTAATTTATTATTTGTACATATCCAATGATTATAAAGAGGGAAAATTTGGACATTCACACAATTTAGGGGTGCTTGTAATTAATTTTTACTTTTGGTGACTTTAAATATGTGTGTAAGGGATATAATTTGGGAGGAAGCATTGTAAGGTATCATTGGACACTTCACATGAAGAAAAAGAGAGTCTATGACTATTTATAGAGTTGTAAGAGGTGTAAGAGGAATATATGACATTTAAAGAGGTTTAAAAAAAAATCGTTGATGATGTGTAAGAATTTGGTTGTCTTGTTTGGAATTGGGTAATTGTTCTTTTTTCTTCTAGTGGGTTGTTTCATCCTACAATGAAGTTGGATGATCAAGTTCATGAGAAAAGTCTTAAAGCCTCTATTTATTTTTTAAAAAATTCTTAGACACATTTTATGAGGTATTTTTTTTCATGTGTACTATTTATCTCATGTTTGAGTCCATATTATTGGAAATCATCTATGGTTTCTTGTATTACATTTTCCTATATATTGGAGGCATAGACTAGTAGTTTGTATGGTTGGATTGACAAATTATGTTGTTATACTATTGGAATGCTACTAACTAAATGGGGATTAATATAATCTTGTACTCTCTTTGGTAGTGGGATTTTATTACTTGAAAAGGGTTTTCCCACGTATATCAATATTAGTCAGGTAGTACATGTTCTATTTCTGCTATTTTATTTCTATTTACATACATGTTCTATCATGATGATGTATTTGCAAGCACTAAGGATCAATATCTTTAACTATATTTTTACCTCAATTATCAACATTTGGTTTTGTTTCATCCCATGTGGAACCTTACAATTATTAAATGTTATTATAATATATGCAAGTGGTTATAGTGGTTTATATTTGATGGATTATACAATATTGTTGACCTATCTAAGAGATCTATTTAAAAGGACAACTTGAATCCATGAATTTTTTTTACAAGCATGTCATGCTATATTTTTATTATCGGTACCTTTTGAGGAAGTTGTTAATTATCAATACTTGATTTACAATGTGTATTTATTGTGAAATTGAGTGCAATAGGTAAATTTTTTAGCATTTTTTATTATGTAATGTTACTAGAATTACTATAGCAAGTGTATCAATTGGTCAAAATATTCTTGTTCAATTTTTTTAGTTTCCTATTTGTATAGGTCATTAATACTTCACAATCATGTTTAGTTAGTTTTGTATTATGCATGTTATGCAATGTATGAAAAAATTACATTTAAATTGGATTGTTTCATTTTTTCTAAATACTATTGTGATGTAACATTATATGAAATTTCTGCAATAGATTTTTCATAGTTGAGTGTGTTGCATAGATAGCTTTTTCCATAGCATGTAGTTTGGAAAAGTCTCCTATTAGAATTATAGAAAAGCACCACCAAAGTATAGATTTTATTGCTAGGGAATTGCTTCATGCAACCTACTATCTATTTTTAGTTGTAGCTTTGGGTCAATAAATCTCATCTCATTAATGAGGATGTATCACATATTTTCCATGTCTTCTTGAAATATTTTAAATGTGTTTCATTGTAATGGTTTCATTTCTAAAAGGAAAGCAGTGGTACATAAACGCCTTCCTAACACAAAATCCTCGGGAGAGAAATGCAGAAAAACATTCATTTAAAAAGTTACATTCGTTTGAGATGCACATTAATAGAACAAAAGGATAGACAAATTATTAGACACAGAGATAACACTAGATTTACGTGGGAAAACCCTTACGAGAGAAAAACCCACACACCAAGTAAAGTCACTTCGTATTACAGTAAAAAAATTACATACATAGTTACAGATTTCACTCTCAGGTGTTAACTCACAGGAGCAATACAATCCCTCGATCGACCTCATACCCTTATTATAGTTTTTCCTCACACTGTTACAATGCTTGTAAAAGCATACAATGTAAAACCACTTAACCACCCTCTTCATTGAGCTACATGCCATTTAATTTCGATACAAAGAATATTACCATATTGTCTCTATATCAACCCCAAATCAAATCATGCATTTAATGCAAATATATCGCTATTAGGAAATACAACTTTTGGTCCAATGATTGTTGATTCACAATAGTGATGTAGAATCAACAAATGAATTCATGTCATGTGTTGACACATCACTCATCCACCACTTATGGAATTTCACCAAGACTTTGGGAGATATCTCCTTGAAAACCCCATGTCACATCGATAAGAATTAGCGGGATGTCACTGGAATGTCTAAGAGACATAAGAGGATCTCACACTGACACCACCTTGTCACATCGACATCGCTACCACCACACCATCGATGATACACGCCTAGTTAAAGAGACTTAGGAGTATCTCTCACCAACACCAGAAGGTCACCTCAACGCAATGGTCCACTAGGCTCACAGTCCTCAGAATGTTGAACAGAAATGGAATTTCGAAGAGACATTTACATATGTCCTGCCAACAAGTATGACTCTTCCATTCATAGCTCCACCAAACTCTGACGGGATGTTGAAGAGACATCTTCAGAACTCCCATCAAAACCACTTTGTCTCTTTGATGAATAAAAAAACATTGAAATAGGTTGTTGAAGAGACTTCTATGCAAGTCTCACCGAAATGTACTTGTTATGCCAACAACAAAAGGGATCACCAAGTCGGGAGAAACCCGAACTTCACAACCTCCATCGAAGGTTAGGAAATTCTTGAAACTCATGACATGCCTATAATGATGTTGCCAAGTTGGGAGAAAATCGAACTTCACAACCTCCATCGGAGGTTAGGAATTTTCCAAAACCCACGACATGGCAATAACAAAGGGAAGCTCAGTGTTGCTAAGTTATGAACTTTTAGAACCTCGTGACTTAGGTTTCAAGGTTTTGGATTTCGGTGGTAGTCCGATAATGAAGGCCAACAAAGGGAAAAATTCCAAGTCTTTTAGAGAGGTTCAAGCCAACAAGTTGAGGCATATTTTCCAACAAGCTCCCACTTCACAAAGACTTACTGGCTTCCTCTAAACTCAAAGGTATTGAAAGTCATAGGCCCCAAGGCCCATTGAACTAGCACACCACCTATACTTGTATGTGCTTATAGGCTTTGTCAATGCATCAACGAAATTCTCCAAAGTATCCACCTTTTCTAGATTAACCTTTCCATCCTCCACCATATCACGAACAAAATGGTACTAAAAATCAATGTGCTTCGTCCTGGCATGGAAAGCGGGATTTTTTGCCAAACAAATAGCACTCTAACTGTCACAACAGATCGTAATCTACCCTGCACTAAACCCAATATTTTAACACAAACATCTAAGTCAAATGACTTCTTTGCAAGTGTGTGTTGCTGCCATATATTTCACCTCAGTAGTAGATAAAGCAACTATAGCCTGTCGCTTGCTCATCCAACTCACTGCACCACCAAATAACATGAAGATATATCCACTGGTGGATCTTCTGTTGCCAATGTCCCCTTCCCAATCAAAATCCACATACCCACGAATGCTAAGAGATCTCTATGATCCAATTGAGTTGCCATGATAACACAAAGCATACTTCGAGGTACCCTTCAAATATCTAAAAAATTTCTTCACAACATCCCAATGCAGTCTTCCTGGATTAGCCATAAACCGACTAGGTACTCCCACTCCTTGGGTAATGTCTAGCCTTGTACATGAAATTGCATACATTAAACTACCAACAACACTTGCATAAGGCACTTTGATCATGTCCTCCATCTTAGTAGGATATTTTGGACAATCTTCAATAGATAGCTTTGTTCCCTACAACACTAGAATAACTAGCTGCTTGCAATCAGTCATACCAAATCTCTCCAGGACAGTGTTAATATACTTGATCTAGCTGATTCAAAGCTTTCTACTTCCCCTATCCCTTTTTATTTCCATCTCCATAATATACCTTGCTGCACCTAGATCTTTCATTTCAAACTTTGATGACAAAAGATATTTTAGATCAAAAATCATAGTCTTACAATTTCCTATGAACAACATGTCATCAACATAAAGGGAAATAATAAGAACTCGATCATTTTTAGTTTTTTAATAATCACAATGATCTGATTTTGATCTCACGAATCCCAATGAAAACAAAAAGGTGTCAAACTTTTGGTACCACATTCTAGGTGATTGCTTCAAACCATATAGAGATTTCTTTAACTTGCAAACTAGGCTTTCTTTGCCTCTTTCAATGAAGTGCTCAGGCTAGGACATATAAATTTCTTCTTCCAACTCTCCATGAAGAAAATTTGTCTTCACATCCATTTGCTCGATCTCTAAGTTATACACTACTACAAGTGACAAAATAAATCTGATAGATGCTAGATTAGCTACAGGAGAAAATATTTCTCCATAATTAATTCATTCCACCTGGGAATAACCTTTAGCAACCAACCTAGCTTTATACTTCTCCACACTACCATCCAGACCAATTTTATTTTTTAATACCCATTTGTAGCCAATAGGATTTTTACCTTCGGGCAGGGATACCAAATCCTAGGTTTCATTCTTTTTTAATGCCGCCATTTCCTCATTCATGGCTTCCAACCAAGAATTTGAATCAGACATATTAATTACCTCTTTCACAATCCTAGGCTCATTAGTGCTAGTAATCAAAGCATAGGAACAGTTTGAATCCAACATAGAAAATCCATACCTATCAGGTTGATGCTTTTCACGTGTAGACCTCCTCACAGGCTAAGGCTAAGGTTGTGGTTCTTCTTCTTCAAAACTCTCAGAGTTGTTAGAACTCTCCTCAGTTTTAGATACACTTTCTAGTTCCTCTTTATCTAGAGTTTAAATAATTTCAACTACATCATTCTTCTTTTCCCTTTTATCTGTCTCTAACTACATACCAGCTACCGAAGGCTTCAAATCACAAAAGATTACAATTTTTTTTGTACAAAACCTTCTCAGTAATAGGATTCCATAGCCAATGAAGATACATTTGACAACCTTTTTCTCCAAATTTGATCTTTTCTCATTCAACACATAAACATATGCTTCACAGCCAAAGACACGAATATGTCTCAGAGAGGGCTTCTTACCAGACCACGCTTCCAAAGGTGTTTTTTCAACAAGAGCCAAACTAGGTGAATGATTTATCAAGTAACATGTTGTAGCCATAGCCTTAGCCCAAAACGTTTGCTCTAGACTAGCACTGCTCAACATACTTCTTGCTCTTTCCATTAGCATCTTGTTTAACCTTTCAACAACTCCATTCTGTTGTGGAGTATAAGGTGTAGTTTTATTCCTTTTAATCCCATGGTCTTTGCAATACCTTTCAAAATCTGCAAAACAAAACTCACCACCATTGTTCATCCTCAAGCATTTAATTTTCCTTCCAGTATGATTTTCTACCAAGTTTTTAAACTCTTTAAATCGACTGAACACTTCTGATTTACTCTTTAGAAAATACACAAATGCCCTTCTCGAATAATCATCAATAAAAGAAACATAATATCTAGACTTTGATAAAGAACATTCACTAGACCAAATACATCAGAATGAACATAATCCAATATTCCAGAAGATTTATGAGAACTAAAATAAAATGAAACACGGTGTTGCTTTCCATAAATACAATGTTCGCAAAAATCAAACTCAAGGTTACAATCATCAAGCCCTTCAACTAGGTTTTTTATTTTTCAAGGCTTTTAAGCCTTTCTCTCCTATGTGACCGAGTCTATGATGCCATGTCATGGTTTTCTCTACTGGGAGTTTCACCTCCAAGGAATTTACACCCAAAGGAGCTTCATTCTCCTTCTCTACACGAGCAACTTTTCTTGACTTTCTAGGGACGTTGTTACATTGAATAGGATGTGAACCCAACTTGTATAGAGTGCCTATGCGTTCACCCTTAGCCAACACCATAGAGCCTCTAGTCATCATACAACCTCCACTCGAGAAAGAAAATTGCACGCCAACATCATTCAACTTACTAACAAAAAGCATGTTAAGAGCCAAACCTCGTATGTACAGTATGCCATCAATTACTTTGATTCTTCAGTCAGGGAATTGGATTCTAACTCTTCCATGACCAACAATTTCTAGAGTTGAATCACTTGCTAGGTACACCTTTCCACCAACATAATTTTCATACTTAGTGAACCAATCTCTATGAGATGTCATGTGAAAAGATGCACCTGAGTCAATCAACTAGACATCATCTGATGCCTAAGTTGCCAAGGAAACAATGAAGGCATCTACATCACTCTAAGAGGAGTCATTGTTTGAAGAATTGTTGTTGTTCTTCTTCTTTTTCTCCTCTTTAAAATCCTTTCAGATATAACCAATCTACCCACAATTCCAACATTTCACCTTGGAATTCTTACTAGGAGACTTTGATCTCCCTTCAGATTTGGATTTAGACTTCTTGTTTTTCTTCTTGCCTCTCTCCTTTGATCTACCCTAAACAACAAGACCCTCCTTGGCCATTTCAGAAGACTTCCTTCACATTTCTTCTGACATCAGCAAGTCAACCACATCTTCCATCTTGAAAGTAGTTTTTGTACTTCTAATAGCCATTACTAGATGACCCCAAGTGTCGGGTAAGAAACATAAAAGAAGCATACAACGATCCTCCTCCTCTATCTTCACATCCATAGATGCCAACTAAGCAACAATCATATTAAATGAATTCAAATGGTTTGCTACAGACGCACCTTCTTCCATCTTCAAGGAGTACAACTTCTTCCTCAGGAATAACTTATTCACTAGAGACTTTCCCCGATAAATTTCACCAAGTTTCTTCCATGATGAAGATGCAGTCTTCTCCTCATGTACGTTTAGGAGAACAAAATCGGCCAGACAAATTCTTATCAACCCTCTAGCTTTTCTATCTATGAGGTCCCAGTCTTCTTGCTTCATGCCTTGAGGAATATTTCTAGACATAGCAATCTAGAGGTCTCTATCCACCAACAGATCTTCCATTTTGAGTTTCCACAACTCAAAATTTCTGCCATTGAACTTTTCAATTTCTACTCTACCTGATGTACTTGCCATCTCAAATTGTAAATAAGAAAATTAGTTATTCTTTTGTAAGACTCCCATTGAATAGGATTAGCACAAAAAACCAGCCCTACTCACAAGGATAACACAATTGGCCAAGATTTGATACCACTTGTAAGGAAAGAAGTGGTGCGGAAACTCCTTCCTAATGTAAAATCCTTAGGAGAGAAGTGTAGAAAAAAAATTCATTTAAAAAGTTACATTCGTTTGAGATGCACATTAATAGAACAAAAAGATAGAAAAATTATCAGACACAGAGATAACACCAGATTTACATGGGAAAACCCTTATGTGAGAAAAACCCACACACCAAGTAAAGCCACTTTGTATTACAATAAAAAAATTACATACATAGTTATAGAATTCACTTTCAGGTGTTAACTCACAACAACAATACAATCCCTCGATCAACCTCATACCCCGATTACAATTTTTCCTCACACTGTTACAATGCTCATAAAAGCATACAATGTAAAACCACTCAACCACGCTCTTAATCGATCTACATGCCATTTAATTTTGATACAGAGAATATTACCATATTTGCTTTATGTCAACCCCAAATCAGATCATGCATTTAATGCAAATATATTGATATTCTGAAATACAACTTTCAGTCCAATGATTGTTGATTCACAACAATGATGTAGAATCAAAAAATGAATTTGTGCCATGTGTCGACACATCACTTGTCCACCACTTTTAGAATGTCACCAAGACTTTGAGAGATCTCTCCCTAAGAACCCCATGTCACATCGATAAGCACTAGTTGGATATCACTAGAATATCTAAGAGACATCAGAGGATCTCACACTGACACCACCCTGCCACACTAACATCACTACCACCACACTGTCGATGAGACACGCCTAGTCAAAGAGATTGAGGAGTATCTCTTGCTGACACCATAAGGTCACCTCGATGCAATGGTCCACTAGGCCCATAGTCCTCAGAATGTCGAAGAGACATTTACGTATACATCCTATAGACAAGTATGACTCTCGTAGACATAGCTCCACCGCACTCCGACGAGATATTGAAGAGACATCTTTAGAGCTCCCATTGACACCACTTTGTCTCTTTGATGAAGAAAACAACACCAAAATAGGTTGTTGAAGAGACTTCAATGCAAGTCTCACTGAAACGTACTTTTCATGCTGACAACAAAAGGGATCACCAGGTCTAGAGAAACCCAAAATTCACAACCTCCATCAGAGATTGGGGAATTCTTGAAACCCATGACATGCCTATAATGATGTCACCAAGTTGAGAGAAACCCAAACTTCACAACCTCCATCGGAGGTTAGGAATTTTCCAAAACCCGCGACATGGCGATAACAAAGAGAAGCTCAGTGTCGCCAAGATATGAACTTTTAGAACCCCACAACTTAGGTTTCAAGGTTTTGGATTTTTGTGATAGTTTGACAATGAAGGCCAACAAAGGGAAAAACACCAAGTCTTTAAGATAGGTTCAAGCCAGCAAGTTGAGGCACATTTTTCAACAATATCTTCAATTGGAATATTGATGGCTACATGTAAAGTTGAGGTATGTATGTTAAATATTACATTTTTTGTTGGAGAAAGAACAAGGAATGAGCTTACTCTTTTTGGTACTAGATTATCTAGTTTATTTCTTATGCAATTTATTAGATATGATTTTTTAGTGCATGCACTTCCTTAAATGTACAAGAACATCTAATTTTTCCCATAGATTATTGTTTTCAAAATCATGTCAACCTAGCATTTCAAGTTCATTTAAATGGACACCATTAGTAAGGCCCATTTGAGATAATAAATTATATTCATTTATTTCTATAGTATCCTATGTATCCATTTCTTTATTAGAATAACCTTCATCTTCAAGGTCAACCTCAATTTGATATGTGCAATTAATATCCCATGCATTATATTGTGTATTCATGTTTTTCCAATTACTGGTGATTTTTTGTTTGTTGAGGCTTATATTGATGTTTATATAGAAGTAACTCAATTTAACAAAAAGATTCAAAACATTTAAAATTTTCTTTTGGAATGTTAAAATGAATCATGAAATATTTGTTTATGGTTTTTTCTTTTCTCACTTTCCATTTGGATCCTTTGTGCCAAGAAACATATTTGAAGGATCTTCTTGTTCAATCAACATTATCGTTTCTAAGTAAGGCAAGAATTTCATATAAGATATTAAATAGTTAGATCGTATCTTGTCATCATATTTCATTCTTTTATTTATTTAATTTCTACATTTATTTCAACATTTTTTTAGTTAATTGCTCTCTTGAATTAAATTAATCCTAAAATAACTATCTAATTATTGTTATTTAATTAGTTTATCCCAAAAAATAATTTTAACATTTTATCTTTTCAAATTTCAATTAATTTATACATAAATTTTAATGTGTTTAAAATATATTTAAAGAATTAACATCTCCCTTTGATTAAAATATTAATACATTTAACTTATTTTAAATAACATGCAATCTTTATGAACTATTAACATTAAATAATAATGTTAAAGTAGTTACAAATAAATATTTAAAAACTTATGTAATCATAATATAACAATTAATTAAAAATTGAAAAATAATGCTAATTACAAATTGTTCCTATTCAATTTTTTACAATGAAAATAATAATTCTTTACTTTTAATAAAAATAGATAATCATAAATTTTAAAATTTTAAAAATAAAAATAAAAAATATTTTGTATTCAAAAGTGATCAAAGTTATTCCATTAATAATGCATGTCTACCATCAACCATAATGAGTGGAAAATGAAGGAGTTCAAAATAAATAGTATAATGTGCTAATTTATGTCCACAAGGTTGGATTCCATTTTCAAAAGCTTACAATATATTTAAATGTCCTACTTTTCATCAATTAGATCTAATTATAAACAAAAACCTTATTTATAAATGAGTGTGGAGGTTACAATATATTTAAACCTCCTCACACTTTTCATCAATTAGATTTAATTCCAAACAAAAGCCATTTTTTTAATAAAATTGTTTGTATCAAAATGTATGGTAAAATCGTGGGTGAAATTATTTTCATATCTCATTCAACCATATCACATAATGAATTTGTAGTAAATGAAAATAGAAGTGTGTTGATAAACTCATTAACAAATAGGTTGAGGATTTTAAGCATCATGCAGTTGGATAGAGATAATGAAAGTGTGTCAATAAGAAAGAAAAAGGAGAATAATGGAACTAATGATGAAGGATACCAATACGATTTGGAAGGAGAACCAAATTTGTCGAAGGGTGAAGAGGTTATCTTAAAAAATAATTTGTAAGTGGAATAATTAGAGGTATACAATTGCCATTTTTAATGGATAGAAACAACCAAAACCAATTCAAAAGAGTATTCATAAGTGGTATTGAGAGGATGAAGAGGATTATAGACAAAAGTAGCTAAAACTAAATTAGAAATCTAAACCAAAATAGTAATCCAAGATGTTTTGAAATTATAAGACACTTCATGTTTATTGAAAATGTTGAAGAGAATGTAATTTTATTAGGAGAAAAGTATTCCAATTGATCAAGTGCTCTCTTTAAGTCATGAAACAAAAGATGCTTAATATAAGAATGAAAATTAAGAGGTTGTCACTGATGCTTCAAGAAGGCTTTCAATACAAAAATAAATTCACAAATTTTTTTTTAATAGAAGATATGTTTTAAAAACCAAAATGTAAACTAGAAAACAAGTTGTATTGATAAATCCCAAATAATACAACATAAACATGCTCTTGCTATTGTTCTTCAATCCACTATTCTTTTTGCTATTCTTTAAACTAGTATTCATCAATTGTTGTTTTACAACTGCTTATATTCGATTGCAATTATTCTTTTGTATAATCATTGAATTAAAATGTATTTATCTACACTTTGAGTTGTGATCTAGGGTGATGATAAAAAAACATAAATGCATTCAAATACGTACCAACAATTAATAGTTTTCATTTACTCTTTTACAATACTTATGAGATCTACATGTTAGATTTTGAAAGAAAAGATGTAAGTAGATCAAATTGATATTTTACAAAAAAATGAGTTAAATCTTGCTTTACTTCCTTATCACAAATGTTATATGAAACATTGTGCACACACTCTCAATTTTGTTGAATGCACTCCAAAAAAAACAATCTATATAATGATTGATCAAACTAACGATGATAATATATATCTAATCAATGTTTCCTTCACCAAACCTATGAAAGATTTATGTACATATTTAATAAAAAAATAATTATTAAACTTTAAAAAGAAGAAGATAAAGACAAGGAATGTTGATGTCTATTGTCTTATCAATCTAATTTTTTAGATGGTAGTTAGAAAAAATATTTTCTAATATAAGATAGACTTACGAAACCATATAATGTAAAGTCCATTTTCTAACAAATTGATGAGGGAGTAAACCTGAGACATAAAAAATGATGCAAACAACCAGAGAAATTTTATTATTGTTCAGAAAGGAAAATATTACATGCAGAGGATCTCAAATCCTCGAGCTCTGCAATACATGCAAATTACAGAAAACTATAGAAACTACAGAAATTCCCCCTTTCACAACATGCAAACTCTTTTCCTAAAAAAGCTACCCAAAAATCATAAACTAGCCCATAAATAGCCCCTTTTCGGTTTGGAGCCAAAAAAAACATTCGAGTTATGAGTTTTGGCGGTTTGGCACCAAAATTTACAATTTAAAATTCAAAAACTGAGTCCTAATTCAAAAATTGGCAATTTTCCAAAAATTGGCCAACTTCCGGAAGCCATAACTTTTGATCCGGGACTCCGTTTTTCAAACCGTTTGAATCGTTGGAAAGGTCTTAGAGTGAAGAATGCACTAAAATTTAGCCCCACTAATTCCAACAATTTATAGGCCCGTACAAGACCATTTAGTGCCTCAAACTAGACTTAGAAGGTTTTTCAAGGCAAAAAGCATAAACTAAAATTTGAATAACTTTCAAACCGTGAATGATCTTAACTTGATTCTTTCGCCAAAGTGCTTATTTTTCTGTCCTGAACCTTCCCATACATTTTTGTCTTCCCACGCCTTCAAATTCACACCTGCTAAAAATAGCAGTTGAGCAGAAAAAGCAAAGCAGTTCTGAAAGTTAGGAACTCTTATTAGACAAAAAGGGTATCCAGAAATGTAAAAACATCTACAAAAAGAAAAAAAAAAAGGAACATAAATGGAAAACATATTTTTGGGTGATGCAAGATTTCCCTCACACCACTGGATTCTCCTGCATCGGACACCTAGGGTAATTTGAGAAGTGAACCTGTCACGTCTTAGATGGTTGAGGAAAACCCAAACAGTCAACCTCTGCCTTAGACAACCAGGATGAATCTTCCACAGGCCTTCCTCTGCACTTCACCATATATTCTTCATACTGCCTGTTTCTGGTACTCCTTCCCACATGGCTATCCAGGATGTCTTTAATCTCCTCCTTCCCTGAAGTAGGTGTTGGAATGTCACACTGTTCCATTGTTGGTACTTCCTCTACACCACCTTCATGATACTCTGTCAAATCTAAAATATTGAACACAGGGGAAATGTTGATTCCATTTGACTACTCTACCTAATATGTGTTCCCTGAATCATGCCTCTTCAAAATTTTATAGGGACCGAACTTCTTCATCTTCAAATTGTTATATGTTCCCACTGGAAACCCTTCTTTCCTCAAGTGGACCATCACTTTGTCACCAATCTGAAACTCCCTATACCTCCTCTTCTAATCTGCCTTAGCCTTATATTGCATATTCATCTTGTTAATATGTTCTCTTACCTTCTCATGTATATTCTTGATGTGCTCTGCAAAGTATTCAGCTTCGACACTTGTCTTCTTCTCTTGGTCCATCTTCCTCAATTCTAGAGTGGTCCTGGGACTACCTCCATACATAATCTGGAATGGTGATCTACTAGTGCTTCTGTTGATAGAATTGTTGTAAGAAAATTCTGCCTGGGGTAAGATCAAGTCCCATCCCTTGGGTTTATCTCCTACCAAGCATCTCAGTAGGTTACCCAGACTTCTATTCACAACCTCAGTTTTCCCATTAGTTTGTGGATGGTGTGCAAAACTGAACTTCAACTCTTTTTTCAACTTCTTCCATAAGGTCCTCCAAAAGTATCCGACAAATTTTGTGTCACAATCTGAGACTATACTCTTTGGCAGACCATGTAGCCTCACCACCTCTCTGAAGAACAAGTCAGCAATGTGGACTGCATCATGGGTCTTTTGGCATGGGATGAAATGTGCCATCTTTGAAAACCTGTCAACTACCACAAATATTGAATCATTCCCTCTTTGCGTCCTTGAAAAACCAAGAACAAAGTCCATACTTATATCCTCCCATGGCCTCTCTGGTACAGGTAAGGGCTAATAGAACCTAGTATTCTGGCTCACTCCTTTACCCATCTGATATACCCTACAACTCTGCACAAACTTCTTCACATCCTGTGATAATTGAGGCCAATAATAATGCTCACTAATAATGGCAATGGTCTTATCTCGACCAAAATGTCCTACCATTCCTCCATTGTGCTTCTCCTTTATCAGGTTCTCCATCATGGAACTCCTTGAAATACACAATCGGCTTCCCTTAAACAACATGCCATCCTGGATTATGAAATCTAGCCACTTCGTCCTGTCAACTGTAACAGGCTCCTTGCAAGCTTTCCAAGCTTCTACAAAATTAGGATCTTCAGGGTACAATGTCTTGAGTCCATTGAACCCAACCACTTCAATCTGCATCTCTTTCAACAATTTTTTCCTCCTACTTAAGCAATCTACAACCCTATTTGACTTCCCACTCCTATGCTTTAAAACAAAGGTATAACTTTGCAAAAATTCTACCCATTTCATATGCCTCTGATTTAACTTTCCTTGACTATTCAGATATTGTAGTGCTTGATGATCAGTGAACATAACAAATTCCTTTGGCAACACATAATGTCTTCATTTTTTTAATGCTTGAACTATTGCATAAAATTCATGATCATATACAAAATACTTTCTCTTTGCATCATTTAACTTTTCATTGAAATAGGCAATGGGCTTACCTTCTTGGCTCAACACTGCTCCAATGGCACAACCACTGGCATCACAATCCACCTGAAACACCTTATTGAAATCCGGGAGGGCTAAAACTGGTTGCTTTGTCACCTTATCCTTCAACAGATCAAAGCTCTTTGTTGCTCTAGTGCTCCACTTGAACTCTTTTCTATCCCCTCTCATTGTTTTAGTTAGGGGTGCATAAATACTATTGAAGTTTCAAATGAACTTCCTATAAAAGCTGGCCAAACCATGGAAAGATCTCACCTCAGTAGCAGTTCTTGGGGTAGGCCATTCTAGAATAGCCTTCACCTTCTTTGGGTCCATCTTGAGACCTTTTGCCAAGACAACAAACCCCAAGTACACTAAATCCTTCACAAAACTACACTTCTTCAGATTAATCAACAATTTCTCTTCTCTAAACTTCTCAAAAGCTCTACAAATATGCATTAAATGCTCATCCAAAGTCTTACTAAAAATCAAAACATCATCTAGATATACAATAACAAAACTTCCCAGAAACTCTTTCAGTACCTTGTTCATGAGCTACATGAATGTGCTCGGTGCATTGGTTAGCCCAAAGGGCATGACTAACCACTCGTACAAGTCCTCTTGGTCTTGAAGGTAGTCTTCCATTCATCACCCTCTCGAATATGGATCTGGTGATATCCACTTTTCAGATCTATCTTTGTGAAGTACTGAGCTCCACTCAAATAGTCCATCAAGTCATCCATCCTTGGCAGGGGAAATTTGTACTTGATTGTTATCTTATTTATGGCCTAGGAGTCTATACACATCCTCCACTCCCCATCCTTCTTCGATGCTAGTACTGCAGGTACTGCACATGGGCTCAGAATCTCTCGAATCAAACCCTTTCTCAACAACTCCTGAACTTGTCTATTCAAATCATCATTTTCTGTAGGAGTCATTCTGTGAGCTACCTTATTTGGAAAACTGGCTCCAGGGATCAAGTCAATTTGATGACCGATCTTCCTCACTGGTGGTAAACCCTCAGGTACGTTATCATAAATAATCTCCTGAAACTCATCCAATAGTCCAGAAACTTCTACTGGCACCTTCGCACTATCTTCCTTATCCATTCTAGGAATCAATGCATAACACATACGCTCATGCTTCATGCCTTCTAAAAATTTTCTTCCATCAACAAAACAAATTCTAGCACTACTACATATCTTTTCTTCGTCCTTCTTGAGGGGTTTCAACTTATGGTGGACTCCATCCTTCATTAGGGAATAAGTGTTTGCATGGCCATCATGTACAACTCGCCTATCGAATTGCCATGACCTCCCCAACAACATGTGACATGCATCCATGGGGATGATATCACATAGTACCTCATTACGATAGCTTCCGATCTTGAACTTCACCAAGCACTGCTCACTGACCAAAACTTTGTGGTCTTTCTGCAACCAGGCAATCCGATATGGATGTGGATGCCTTTCCCTTTTTAGCTTCAACTTCATAACCATCTCTTCTGACACCAGATTATCGGTGCTCCCACTGTCAATAATGACATCACAACATTTGTCTTCACACTTGCACCTTGTGCATAACAAATTCTTCCTTTGTTCTGGCTCCTTCTCTTCAGTCACTAGGGCTCTTCTGACCACTAGGGCTTCTTCCCTTTCCGCATCATCTGAATGCTTAGATTGAGCCTCCTCATCTGCATGTGCAACCCTTTCATGACCTTCCAGCCTTCTGTCTATCCTTCCTTGGTGTTGTGTAAATTCATAGGCTCAATGCCCTTCTTCACCATAATGGAAACAATTTCCTCTGAAACCACCTCTTCTGGGTCCTAGCCCAAATCTTCCTCATCCTCTACCTCTTTGATCACCACTATTTTGATCATGACGGTGGTAGAAGTTACCATTCTTCTGGCTTCAAATAGTACCCACATCTTCATTTTTCCTTTCATCCTCATTTCGGCTTCCAGAAGATCTTCCACTACCCCTTCCACTTTGACCTCCTCGTCCTTTTTGCTTGCTGTCAAATTTTTTGTTCAGTTTCTCCTCAACTTTCAGAGAAAAATGGTACGCATCCTCAATGGTGGTCATTTTGACTAGGCTTAGGTCCTCTTGAATGCTTGGTCATAACCCATTAAGATAACAGGCTACCTTCTCCTTGTTGGCCTCTGCATGGCTTGTTCTGATGATCATCTTGTGAAAATATTCTGTGTATTCTTTCACAGATCTACTTCCTTTCTTCAACCCTTGCAATTTCTTCTACAAATCTAACTCGTAATCCACTGGTATGAACTGCTTCAGTTTCTCCACCATGCAATCCCAACTGCTGAAATTTCCTTTTCCTCTCTAATTTCTCTCCAACTAGACCTCTTTCCACCAAATATTTGCGTGGCCCTTCAACTTTGTTTTTGAAAACTTAACCTGATCTGGGTCCTCTACTTCTTCATACTTGAAATACTCTTCTAGCTCGTTGATCCAGTTGATCAACTCTTCCAGGTTTAGACTTCCGGAATAACTGAGAACTTTTATTCTGGGTCTTTTTTCGATCTTTGAAATGTCCCTTATTAGCCGCATTTGATCTTGATCAATCACTTCTTCTTCCTCTTCTACATCTGAATCTTCCACCTCTTCTTCATCCTCGCTTTCTCCTCTCCTTCCTGGGTTTAACCCTCTTCTCATCTGTTCCTACAATGCATCAATTTATCTTTGGAGGGCTCTGAAACCCTCGACCACCAATGGATCTCTTCCACCAGTGTTTCTGCCACCTCTGGCACCACCACGCCTACCAGGCATCACTCTTGGAGGCATCCTAAAGATCTTGAACCCACAACCATGGTCCTGGTGCAAACTGCCTCACAATCGGCGATTTGTCCACACGCTCAAGAAAACTTGCTCTGATACCACCTGATGAGGGAGCAAACTTGAGACACAAAAAATGATGCAAAAAACTAGAGAAATTTTACTATTGTTTAGAAAGGAAAATCTTACATGCAGAGGATCTCAAATCCTCGAGCTCTGTAATACATGCAAATTATAGAAAACTACATAAACTATAGAAATTCCCCCTTTCTCAGCATGTGAACTCTTTTCCCCAAAAAGCTACCCAAAAATAAAAAAACTAGCCCATAAATAGACCCTTTTCGGTTTGGATCCAAAAAAAACATTTGAGTTATGAGTTTTGGCGGTTTGGCGCCAAAATTTACAATTTGAAATTCAAAAATTGAGTCCTAATTCAAAAATTGGCAATTTTCCAAAAATTGGCCAACTTCCATAAGCCATAACTTTTGATCTAGGACTCCATTTTTCTAACCGTTTGAACCATTGGACAGGTCTCAGAGTGAAGAAAGCGCTAAGAACCAGCCCCGCTAGTTCCAATGATTTTTGGGCCCGTACGAGACCGTTTAGTGCCTCAAACTGGACTCAAAAGGTTTTTCAGGGCAAAAAGCAGAGACTGAAACTTGAACAACTTTCAAATTGTGAATGATCTTGACCTGATTCTTTCGCCATAGTGCTTATTTTTCTGTCCTGAACCTTCCCATAAATTTATGTCTTCCCATGCCTTCAAATTCACACCTGCTAAAAATAGCAGTTGAGCAAAAAAAAAAGAAAAATAATTCTGAAAGTTGGGAACTCTTATTAGACGAAAAGGGTATCCAGAAATGCAAAAACATCTACAAAAAGAAAACAAAAGGAACATAAATGGAAAGCATATTTTTGGGTGATGCAAGATTGCCCTCACGCCACTAGATGCTCCTGCATCACAAATAATCATGAATTCTCCACTTTCTACGTTCATGTGTGTGTCTTGAAAACATTGCTTTGTCATTGATGTTAAATATGATGTTTTTGTGAACATTGATACGTGTCCATGTAAATTTATGAATTGGATTCAAAACATTCAATGCCAAAAAGATAAGCACTTGTGTTTGATACACGTCAATTATATTATCCAAACATTTAATTAATTATATTATTATGATTAAAGATTAATCATTATATGACACTTGTTTTTATTGATAATGAAATTTATCTTGTTTCAAGTATGAAAATTTATGATCTTTTATTATGTGAAGGACAAATGTCATATATTTGATGTAAGGTATTGTTATGAATAGTATCCTTAAGTATAATGTTTTGAGTTAGTAATATTCTATATATTTGTCAATGTGAAAAATTTGTATGCTTGCAATTATATCACGATGATAAGGACTAATTACTATATGACACTTGTTTCGAGTGATAATAAAATCTATCTTACTTATATGAAGTACGGAAAGTTATGATGATTCATCATCTCAAGGACAAATGTCATATATTTGATGTAAGGTAGGTATTGTTAGGAACAATGTCTTTAGACATAGTATTTTGAGTCAATAATATTTTATATATTTGTCTATGTGGAGATTTGTATACTATCAATTATATCATAATGATAAGGACTAGTCACTAAATGATACTTGTTACCATTGATAATGAAATTTACCTAATTTATCTCAAGCATAGCAAGTTATCATCTTTCATCATTTCAAAAATAAATTTCATATAATCAATGTATGGTATTTTTAAGAATAATGCCTTTAGATTTTGTATTTTGAGTCAACAATATTCTATATATTTGTCTATGAGGAATTTTTTATATGAATCTTGGTTTATGCAAAAAAGGTTCTTGTATTTATTTATGTCTAGTTCTTAATTAGATCTATATATTTTGTTTGAAATTAATTTTTGGGAATGTAAATTATTTGAATTGTTTACTTATTTATTTGATTGCTAGGTCATTCTTAGAATGACACATGTTAGTAACTTTCAAAATTTTGGTCATCTTTAACTACTAAAAATAAAGTTTGTCCATTAGAGGTCCTAATATTCTATATCCATCATTGAAACAATTATGTTTCATTTAACTATAGGTAGCAAATCTAGAGTGTACTTAGTAGTGCAATAGGGGATGGAAAGGTAGGTGGATGATTTGTATCCTATGGTTTTGAAATGAAGTGACAAAAATATCCTAATATATTAACCACCACTCTATATTTCTACAGGAATTCCTCTACTTGGAGGTCAATGGTTTGAAACCTAACTTGGTACAAGTTTTGATTGCCCAATTTCCTTGTTCTCAAGTGATTTTGTATATACAATATCAACACTTCTTATTTATAGATGTGATATGATATGGAATATCCATACAAAAATATAAAGGAATGATGAAAACTTAATTTAGTGCTTTCATCTCAAAAAGTTGAAAAATCCTAAGTATTTATGCCCATTAATATTTTATTTAATGAATTTAAAGGACCTCTTATAAAGATGCAATTCAAACTCATCCCAATACCACAACTAAAGTGTAAGGAATTAAATAGTAGAGATTGTAGATATGGATTGGGGTGACAATGATGACTTCTAATTTATAATTTTTTTAAAAAATAATTCCATGCCACTTGATTGCATGGTAAATTAGTTTTCTTGATTAGATTGAGAATCTAATGCATGCATGTAGTTAAGTGGGTGAGGGCATGTGTTTTTATCCTCACTTAGGCTTTGAATATCAATCAAAATATTATAAATTTAGTTTTTCTTTTATTTGATTGTTTACAATAAATTTTTGTTACTTTTGTGGATTATAGAAGCTTTGTGGGGATATTAATAATGGGGGAGGTGATATTTTGATATTGGATACACATTAATCATTATTTTTATGTTTAGTGTTAGAACAACCAATCCAAGAAAACCATCTGCAAAAAATACCTTCACGGGATAGAGAGGAGCACTACGCTATTCACTAGAGAGAAAATGAAAATATGAGATAATTAATTTACACAATGTACAGGCTTTTAAATCCATGAGAAAAGCGTTGAGTGGAAAAACTACCCACACGAGAAAAACCACCTGAGAGAAACTAATCTATGTAATCTACACTAAGTGAAAAACTTAATTGCACTAACACCCCTCCTTAAGTGCAAACTTAGGGAGAATGAAGATGCATTGGAGGCATTTACACAATGAGCTGATTTTTCCCTTATTATTCTTTGTGTGGAGTTCATTGGGGGTATTTTTTTCAAACTTTATATTATATAAAGTTTGCAGCCATATATTCATTTAGGGTTTGGAGGTGGGACCGCACGCTATGATTTGGGCATTTCTTCTTGACATTTATCCCACATTCATTCCATGGAGACATTCTTTGTGACTTAAATTTGCCAACACTTGCATTGTGTTGTGAAGTTGTTGCAAGGTTCTTGGGTAGTGTTGTCTACATGTTGGTTTGATTTAGATTGGTGGAGATTTGCTTGGTGTTTGTCAAGGCTTGCCTAATATTTTTTGATCCATGCTTGTGGTGGTCACATGGAGTAACCAGGGGCTTGCTATTGACTTCAAAGTGCCTCTATAGGCCCTTTTCTTATTTTTGCACATCTTTTGCAAACAGAGGCCAATTTTCACAAACCACATATCAACGGAAAGGTATTTTCGTCACCTTTGCAGTGGTTGATGAATTTCTCTCATATTTATCTATTTGGTGGTGCATTTAATCTGTTGAAGTTAGATATTGGTTTCACTTCATTTGTAGTATTTGGGAGTTTCCAATTGTTGTTGAAGGTTACTGTCTTTGTATTTTTGGAGTTTTGTCATAGTTGATTATGGGGTTTTCATTGCATCTTTCTATGATTATGTTGAAAAGGGGAAACTATAAAAAATGAAGAGATGGTATCATAAAACATCTTTGATGGCAGCTTCATTTGTTGTCACATCTATATAATTTGGTTCCTCTTCCTGGTACTAATAGTAAGAAAGTTGCATGGAATTGCAAAAGGGATCATGTCCTAGGAGTTATTGCAATGCATACTGATGATGCCACTTTGGATGTTATTGATCATTTTGAGTGTCCATATATTCTTTGGACTAAAATTTGGGAAATACATGGAGATATGATACTCAACCATTCCCAAATGATCCTGTTTCAGATTGTCTTGTGCCTCTTCATTTTTCATTCAGGATACCCTATGATCATGCTACTATGTAGGAGTTTGAGATTTTGGAATACTTTGAATCTTCATATGAGGATGATGAGGGTTCTTCAGATGCTCCTTCTTCTCCATTAGAGATAGTTGATGTACCTTTTCCTTCAGTGATTCATTATGCAGAGTCATTGATTGAGGCTCATATCATTCCTGTTCACCGGGAACATTCATCTTGTATTGATGATTCATTGAGCACATCCAATGATTCATCACAACCAGTATCTCATTGTCTTCATGATTGGGATTCTTATTTTTCAGAAATTGGTTCATTGTTTGTGGAATCTCACATTTTAGATTTGGAGGAAACATTTGAGGTTATATCCCTCCTATTTGATAATAGTTGTGGTACAACTGTTGTCACCCCATTTCAGTCTCTAGATATTGTTCAACATTAGTTTCTAGTGGTACCTTGATTGTCACCTTTTGTTGTGATTGGGAAGGTTCCTGAGTGGTTCGTGGCATCATCTTCCAAGGTCTTAGTGACACATGAGAAGATTTCAGAGACATCATCATACATTTTCATGCTTCCTTCTTTCAATTCCTATCTGGAGTGGGAAGCATACCTGCATTTGTAATTGGTTTTGTTTCTTTTGAAAGGGAGACAAGTTGTTTGTCAACACTGAATCGTGTTTTGTTTTCAGGCTCTTACCATTTTTGTAGGTGGTTACACATTGTGGGGGGGCTCTCTAGTCTCTCTTTCTCTCTCATGGGGGGGTTGTTGATTGTATATACATGATGTATGTAATCCTTGGGAGATGTGATTGATTCATCCATCCATGCATCATTTTTTTTATTCTCTCTTTTGGAGAGGGTTTTTTCCCATAGGGTTTTTCTCCTTTTCTTGTTAGAGTAATAAGTTGTTTTAATTAATTAATTTAATCATATTGGTTAATTAATTAAGTCACTTATCACTTTAGTTACTTAAGCTAAACTTAGGCACATTAATAATTAATTATTTATCAATTATTAAGTGTGCACACTAGGGTTTCCTTTTTGGGTTTCTTGATCTCCTTTTATAAGGATTGATCTCATTGTAATTATTAACGGGAGAATATCTGTAGCTTTCATATCTTCTTGAAAGTTTTCTCTCTTCTGTAGCTTTTTCTTGTTGAAGTTAATTGCATACATTTGTTTGCAGATCTCTTGCATGGAAGGTGTATTTGTTTGTGTTTGATCCCATGGCTCGTGGTTTTGTGCTTGTTTCACAATTCCAATATGGTATCAGAGCGTGGATTCAGTGAACCCCTTCTCGATTTATGAGGTTTTCTTCTTCAACAAGGGTTGCAGGCTTCAGATCTGAATCCCCTTTGCTTTCTTTGCAAATTTTGGAGGAGGAAGTTTTTAGAAGCATTTTGGCATGAATCAGATTGCTCCATTGAATCCAGAGCTGCCAGAATAGTCAAGATCAACCTTTGTTTCGTCAAATTTGGCTTTCGTTTGTCAGATCTGTGAGGATTTGAAGAAAAGGTTTTTTTGTCAGATCCAGGGGGTGCTTGAATTTTCAGAGCATTTTGAGCTCAAATGGACCTCACCGTTGCATCCGGAGCAGCCAAAAACCTAAAGATCAACTGTAAACTCGCCTATATTCGGCGTCGGCTGTTTGTGAGGCAATTTTTTTTTATTTGTACGATCCTGTTCGCCATTTGCACGCGAACCAAGGTATTAAAAAAAATCGTCAATTTTTTTCCTATGATAAAATCTTTTGAAAAAGAAAAATCAATTGAAAAAAAATATTTTAAAAATACCCATTGTTGGGCAACGCAGTTTTTTTTAATTTTTGTTTGTATTTAACAAAAAAAAATTGCAGTACCCGAGGTACCTACCACCCTGCGGTGGCAGGCCCTCGGGCCCCGCGTCCTGCCTGTTGGCATCCTGCCACCGGCAGTGGCTTTTAAGCCTACCGTCCGGCAGCTTTGAGACTGTCGTCCGACAGTTTAAAGCCACCGACGGTGGCGTGAGTACTACCGACGATGGTACTTCCCAGGCCGCCACTGAAATTTTTTTATGATTTTTTAAAAAAATCAAAGTTTTTTTAATATATTTTTTTAACAAAAAAATATATATGTAATTTTTTTTTATTGTTTTTTAATTAAAAAACATTTTTTTGTTATACCCTGGTATTTTGATTTTTTATCCAAAATAATGCACTGTAATTGGAGGAGTTTTTTTCCTGCACACTAAATTGGCGGAGATCATTTTTTGCTCTTCTCAGCCCCTCTCCGTTGGGCTTTTTAGTTTTTCACCTCAACTTCTAGAGGCCATATCTTAGCCATACATTGGTATTTTTGCGTGCATTTTTTTTGAAATGGGGTGGAATTTCATGCTCTTCGCAGTGGTGCAGGTATTTTCCAGTTTAGACTTCTATTTTTTTCCAGAATTCTATTTTATCAGTGCTGTAGCTGTTCAATTCTCATTTTGGAAACTTTGACGGGCCATATCTTCTGCATCCAAACACATTTTTGGGTACCGTTTTTTTTTAAAGTCCATGTTTTTTCGTGTACTTCATCATGGTGCTACCAGTTTCCTCATTTTTTGTAAGAGAATTTTATTTTCAGCATGTTGTCCTATTTGGACATTGTAGACATTATGAGCTCACATTGCATGTATTTCTATTTTGTAAACACACTGAGATAAAGTGCCTCAACATTGTATGTGTAGTATTGGGTTTTTTGCACATCACTTTGTGCCTTATTGTACTCGCACTATGATAAAAAGTGCCATGGGGGTTGATGCTTTCCTGTGTTTGCCTTCATACCTTTCTCATGCGTATGTGACTTTTGGTTTCACATCCTTTCTATTAGCTTGTAATTTCTTTTGTGCACCTTCAAATGCTCTCGGTTCCTCTTCATGCACTACTTTCTGGCATTCAGTTTCAATGTACCTGTCACGCCTCTCCCTTTTTCAACATTATGGGGGGGTATTATACTGTTCGTACTAATGCTTCCTTGGTTTCGCCTTGGAAGGAATCTTTCATTTCCTTAGTTGATTAGTGTTTTTCAGACTATTGGTACTTGTGCCATCTGTATCTTCGTTCTAGGTGTTTGCCTTTGTTTGCCATCTGATTTGAGTAGTGTTGTTGGGGGCACTCATGCAGATTGTTGTCTTCTTGATCTTGATCATCCTATCTTCAGAGGAGGTTCTTTGGCACTGTAGCAGTCATCTTTTGACAGAGTTTGCAACTTCTTCATGCTTTTGTGATGTTCTACATGTTCTTCTTTTTTAGGACATTTCCTTGATTTGGAGGCTTTTCAGACCTTCAATCGCCTTTGATCTCTTCTTGGAGTAGAGTTTTTTTTCCCACGAGGTTTTCTCTATTTCTCTGCTTTATAGAGATCTTATGTTTGTACATGGGTACCTTACTTGGCCTTGTTTGTTGGGACCCATCTTTGCTTTCATGTATCTTTTTCTTAGTGTTTTAGCTACTTCCTAAGTTCATCTTAAGGGGGGGTGTTAGAGTAATAAGTTGTTTTAATGAATTAATTTAATCATATTGGTTAATTAATTAAGTCACTTATCACTTTAGTTACTTAAGCTAAACTTAGGCACATTAATAATTAATTATTTATTAATTATTAAGTGTGCACACTAGGGTTTCCCTTTTGGGTTTCTTGATCTCCTTTTATAAGGATTGATCTCATTGTAATTATTAACGAGAGAATATCTATAGCTTTCATATCTTCTTGAAAGTTTTCTCTCTTCTGTAGCTTTTTCTTGTTGAAGTTAATTGCATACATTTGTTTGCAGATCTCTTGCATGGAAGGTGTATTTGTTTGTGTTTGATCCTGTGGCTCGTGGTTTTGTGCTTGTTTCACAATTCCAACACTTCTTCGGTTGCGAGAGATTTCTTTTTTGCATTGTAAATGGGTACCTAATATGGTTGTGTAGTCAGAACCCATACTGCATCTTCATATTTGAATTTGCATTCTCCCTAAGTTCCACTTAAGGGGGGGTGTTAGAGTAAATTACATATATCGTCTTATGTTTTAACTTAGGCATAATAATGCATTTATTAATTCAGGTAGTTTTTTTTGTGCTGGGAAGTTTCTCACCCGTCACCCACCTTTTTTTCCTTTATAAGGCACTTTGTACAATATGTAAATTAGATCTCATTTTTTCCATCTTCTCTGGTGAAGTAGCATAGTTCTCCTCTCTATCTCGTGAAGGTTTTGTGTAGTTGATTTTTCCTAGGTTATTCGCTCTAATACTTAGTGTAAAGGATTTTTCTTAAATTTTGGTAGCAAGATATAGGGTAGGTGAGAGACGAATGTTTTTTATTAAATAAGTAGGATTAGGGCCTTGATCATGTACAAGAACAAAAAAACTATCTAGTGTAACAACAACTAGACAAGAATAGCAAAACAAAGGAGACAACCAAACAAGAAACAACACTACATATCCTCACCAAAACCATAGAGAATAAGCATCAACCTATTCCTAATGAATCAAAATAGATAACCCTATCCAAGTACTATTATAATTTTAACTAGACCATACTATCATTAACCTAGAGATTATCATAAGGTAGGAAGAGCCTTTCATAAGTTCCCAAAAAGCATATAACCATCAAAATAGAGATTAACAATATATAAACACAATTCAGGATTACCAAGCGAATATCAGATATAAACCTTATAAAAGAGCCAAAAAAACTAGTCGGCCAATGTCATAAAAAGGAACAAAACTAAACACATAACAGATGATTAGGATTCCTCTATTAGGCTCCAAGCCTTCTCCATATCTTCCACAATTTCCTCAAGGTTGTCTTTTATCTCCATCGTCCCAAACCAATTAGCTTCATCCCTTCTTCCTTTTTTCCTCTGTTGTTTTTTAATCTTTCCCTTTCTTGACATGGTACCCATCACAAATCTTTTCATGACACCATCCATCACTCTGCATTTAAAATTATTGATGGCCTTCTCAATAGAATGAAACTTTTTTGAATTGTCTTCTTTCTACAACATTCTTTCAACTCGCTCCATCCTCTCTTCAAGCATTTACATTTATTTTTCTTTTATGTTTCAATATTTTTTAAATTCAAACTCTCAAAATTGAGAGGGGTATAAGTAGTAATTTCAGTGGCTTCCAAATCAATTGGGATTTCATTTATATTTCCCTTTTCTCTAGTCGTTCTAAGATTTGTCCCTTCATCCTCACCATGCTCCTCCTCTTGTTGAGTATTTCCTTCTTCCTCTTCTCGAGTAGAATCCTCAGACACCGAAACCTCTTCCTCAGAGAGTTCAGTTTCTCCAAAAAATTATGGGACATACTCGTTCTCAAAGGAGGTATTATTCTCCTCCCTTAAGACTTTCTTTTGTTTTTAATTCTCAAATTCTAAAGGGGCCCCAGTCTTCCTATTAGTAGAATTTTTTATTTTCTTACTTATTTCCTTTCCTTTGGAAGCAGCAAGAGCAAGATAGGTAGACCTATAACCAACAAGGGTGGTGGAACCGCTTTCTGGGCTTATATCTTGGTCATCGAGGATTGTAATGGATAGAGATTCAAATCCTGGCTCTTTAATCGTCACATTTATTTTCTTAATGACACCTAAAGAGAGGGGAGCAATATTGCATTTTTTAGGAGTAATTTGAGGAGCACCATCCATGAGGGGTCCACTTTTTTAGGGGGAGGTGTCTTGCGATTTTTTGTTTCTTTCTCAAGGGAGTGGGGTAGACTTTCCAACAACTCGATTTTGACAAAGCTTTTAGGGGATAGATTGCTCTCGAGTAGATTATGAAATGCATTCTTTTGTGGGGTGGCGACAAGGACATATTTGTAGATTGCCCTAATTAAACCCTGATTTAGGGGTGGGTTGGATCCATTAGTCAAGCTTCGTTATAACGATGAAAGGAGGAAAAAGGGAAAATTGATTTTCTCCAAATGTCGAATGTGGTTTAGGATAGGGAAATGGTATATGTGCACTGACTAATATTGACCCTCTAAAGTGAAATATTTCATAACAAAAAAACTTACATTGTGGTAAGGAGGTAGGAGTAACAACCTGGCATAGCCGTTCTGAAACCTTTGCACTTTCTCCTTGGCTTCCAAAAATATGTCAATGTAGGTCTGGTAGTTCCTTCTACTTTTTTTGGTGATTTTCTTTCCTTCATATTTAAGACCAGCTGCTTTAGCTATCAGTTTAGCATCCATAGTGAAATGAAGCCCACCCATGTCAACCTCTTCATCCCTCAGTGAGAGATGAATGTTATGAAACTATAAATAATTTATTATTATTCATAATGTTAGTTTTGTTTACTATTTATTATTTATATTTTATTAGCATTGGATTTTAAATGTGTGTTTTTATGCATTTTTTAAAAACTAAACAAGATGATGGGGCTTAAAAGATGGAGATGATAAATAATTGAATGAGTGAGTTGTATGCGTAATTCAATTATTCACCCAACAATAAGTTATACTTTTATTGATTTTAAAAAATATAATATCTCAAGTATGGTTGTTATTTCCTTACACTTATAATTTTTAATTCTTCGCTATCTACTATTGTAAGGAAATCCTATAAAATGACTCCACAAGTTGAAAGGGATGATTTCTTGATTGGAAAAATGATGGGGGAAATTTTATGTTATTCTCAAATAAATAATCTTATGTATAAGGTGGAAAATCAAGCTTTTTTAAGTTTTCAATTTAACATATTATACAAGTATATCACTTAAACATTTATTAATGCTTAGATAATTTGATTTTCCTTGAATATTTATCCTATGAAATTGTCCAAGTGGATTTTTAGTGATGAATTAAGATATCATGCCTTACTTTTTTTTATTTCTTCAAAGAAAGACACAAAGCATTATACATGTATTGCAATGAGCAGCCCTCTTTAGTCAAAGAACTAAATGATATAAATATTTAGGTCAAAGCAATTAAATTAAATTTTAGATATTACACTTATAAATATCTTCTATAATACTCTAGTTAAAGGTGTGGCATATTTTTCTTTTCAATCTCTCTATTTCTTGATTATTTGTCTATCCATATATAATTTTTGCTAAGAATCCCTTCAAAATATTTGTTATCCTTGCTCTTCATAATATTTTGAGGCACGCTAAAGTATCACACACTTTCCTTGAAAAAAAATGACTATTTCGTTAACATCCAAGAATTTTTACATTAAATAAAATGATCTATGGAAATTGTCTTCAAAAATAAAATAGAAAGTATAACACTTAAAGACATTAGATTTACATAGTCCATAATGATTAGTGTGTGTTATTTTTGGGTCCAACTATGCATTTTATTTGATGTAAAACCAAATACTGCATAGTTGAATTAAGAAATAGAATACACTTACTATAATACAATTCATATTGATGCTAACCCTACTTTTGATTTAGTATTTATATAGGTGTATATAGTCCTACTTTTTCTGATATCCCTTTATTAGAAAATTATTTATAACTTGGCAAAGGGAATGCTATGATAAACTTGATTACAAGGTATGTCTGTTATGTTTATTTCATATTATATGGAATTCAATAAATAATCGCCATGAATGATGCAAGAGCATCTAGTGGTGTAGGGACAATATTGCATCACCCAAAAAAATTGTTTTTCCTTACTCTCTTTGGTTGTTTTGAGTCCCATAATGACACTTAAGGGGTGTAAGGCAATAAGAAGTTAGAAAATGTCAAAAATTGTCACTTGCTATTTTTTTAAAGTTAGCCAAAATAGGTTCATATGGACCTAAAAATATTACCCCAAGGAGTGTAATTGAAAGATGTATCTAAAGGAAAAATAATCATCTCAATACCATGTACCTTTTAGAAGATATTAAAGTTTTTGTCTCGAGAAAGTTTTCCAATAAAGTTTCAAAATCAAGTTTGGAACCCTTAAAAGACTTGAAACAACTCAAAAAATAGACTAAATTTCTTTATACAATTTCGTTTTTGTCTATCTCGTCAAGAGCTTTCCAACAATATATTATAATAACTAATTAGACACCCAGATCAAAAGTTACGGCTCTGGGAAGTTATGCCACCAAAAGTGAATTTTGATAAAATGTCTTCCTAGGTGGAAAAAATGAATGCTTGGAACTTTGGGTGCCAAAACAAAGGGGCAAATCACACTTTCCAAAATATTCTAGGGTGGCTATTGGTAAAAAATAAACATGTTAATGGAGGTTACATGAGGTGGCTCCATTAGTGCATATTGTGGCTCCAAATAATAGATTTTTCTCATAGTTAATTTTATTTGTAGTGAATCAAGCCCATGTGGAAATAACATTGTAATTTCTAAATCTACAATTTCATTTTTTAAAAGTACTTGAAAGTGCTCGTTATTTTTCTATCCTGCATTTTTTGTGTTGATATCTACTATTGTGTTTTGTGGGTGTCGGGTGGAGTAGCCCCTCATCAATGAATATTATTGAAACTTTTTTAGCTTACTTGGGAAATGATTACTATGTTTCTTCTCGATATGAATAGCTATTATCATTTTTTTTTATCCCTTTCAAACATACTAAAGTTATTGAAATCAAAATGGCATGCATAAACTTTTTATCATAGTTCTTTTTACAATAGTTTGTTTTAATTTAACCTTATATATCAATTTTACCCAAACACAAAAAATAATTTGAATTGGACCCTTGATAGTCAATGTTTTCCCTATTATTATTTACATGCACTAATAAAAATAATACATAGCCATATCCTTAAATTGCTCTATTTCATGTTATCATGCTTCGTACTCATTAGAAAATTGTTTCAAAATCATAATTACAATTTTAAATCTTCGTCATGGTTGGTTTGTTTTATGTAGTTCTAAGTTTACTTTTACACATTTATGACTATTTTTGTGGACACTATGTATAAATATTTTTTCCTTGCCAAGGTTATATCTAAATATTCTTAATTCAAGTAAAACACTACACCTGTTTATATATCTATTGAATTTAAAATGTATTTATGTTACTTAGTGTTAGTTAACGGATTATGCACTTTCTCACAACTCAAATTCTTAACTCTATTACCCAAACTAAATGCATATTAGTTGCCAACAATTGAGTAAACTATTTCTATGGGAAATAGTTTCTCTCTAAATTTTATGAGGTATAACTATCTCTTTTGAAGAATAATTTGTTTTTAAATTAAATTTAAATGGGGTATGATTTTAACTAGAAAGTAGGAAAGGCACAATATCCAATTCTTCTACTTTTTTATAGAAAATTGAACTTAATAGATAAATTGCAATTATCATAGAATTGCATAGCACATAGACTACTTCACAGATCCCATGAAAGATAAACTGAAATCTTATAACCTAAGATGACACCAAAATAGAAATGGATCAAATAAATAATGGAAATTATACATTCACAAAGAAATGTAATAACTTAAAAAATTAATCAAAACACACAAATCATGATAATTTTATTCATTCATTCAATGATCCCAAAATTATGCATCCATAGGTCCATAAGATTTCTACTTCTACTCCTATGCATTTATATTCAAAAAATTGTTGAGATTTTTTAGTTGCATTATATTACATATATAAGGAAGTAAGAGTAACTACTTCTTGAAATAATCGCAAAAAATAAGTCTTTTCAACTTCCATAAAACATAAAGTTCACATGAAATATTTAAGCAAATAAAAGAGACTATTGTTGAGGTGGACTATTTTTAGTAACTACTTCAAATGACTAGGTAGTTGATGTCGAAACTTTGGCTTGGTAGGTAGAAAACACCTTTACTATGGTAGGAATGTCACCGTGTTGAGGGATGATTTCATTTTTAGTTCTTAATTTCCAAAGAGCTTTGTTAGCTCTTGCTCCCTCAATCTTCCCTAAGTATATTGTTCCAAGTCCACTAAATTGAAATAATGCCAGGTCAATGCCACCTGTTAGAGCAAAGCACCTAGGAAAATAAACCATTGAATAACCTTCACGAGATAGAGAGGATCCCTATGCTACTTTACTAGAGAGAAAATGGAATGAGATTATATTAATTTACACAATGTTACAACCTTTTAAAGGCATAAAGTATATGGTGGGTGTAAAACTACCTGATACGGGAAAGAAACCACCTAGGAATTAATAAAATTATTATGCCTAAGTTAATTTAAGCCTAAGGTAAATATAATTTACTCTAAAACCCCCCCTTAAGTGCAACTTAGGGAGAATTATTATGCAAAAATAAAAATGCAGTATGGGTCCTAGCTACACAACCATGTTAGGTACCCATTTACAATGCAAAAAAGAAATCTCTCGCAACTACAGAAAAGGAGAAAAACCCTATGGGAAAAAACCCCTCTCCAAAAGAGAAAAGAAAACAAAAAATGATGCATGGATGGAGGACTCAATTACACCCCCCAAGGACTACATACATCATGTATATAAAATCAACAACCCCCCCATAAGAGGGAAAGAGAGAGACTATGTAGCCCCCCCACAATGTGTAATCACCTACAAAAATGGTAAGTGCGTAAAGAAAAAACATGATCCATTGTCGACAAACAACTTGTCTCCCTTTCGGAAGAAACAAAACCAAATACAAATGCAAGTATGCTTCCCATTCTAGATAGGAATTGAAAGAAAGAAGCATGAAAATGTATGATGGTGTCTCTGAAATCTACTCATGTGTCGCCAAGACCTTGGAAAATGATGCCACGAACCAATCAGGAACATGCCCAATCACAACAGAAGGTGACAAACAAGGTACCACTAGGAAACTGGTCCTGAACACTCCAAAGACTGAGATGGAGTGACAACAGTTGTACCACAACTTTCATCAAATAGGAGGGGCATACCCTCAAATGTGTCTTCCAAATCAGAAATGTGAGATTCCACGAACAAGGAACCAATGTTTGAAAAATAGGAATCCCAATTAGGAAGACAATAAGATACTGGTTGTGATGAATCACTGGATGTGCTTTGATGCCATGTTAGAGCAAAGCACCTAGGAAAATCAATTGCAGAATAACCTTCACGAGATAGAGAGGATCCCTATGCTACTTCACCAGAGAGAAAATGGAATGAGATTTGATTAATTTACACAATGTTATAGCCTTTTAAAGGTATAAAGTATATGGCGGGTGTAAAACTACTCAATACAGGAAATAAACCACCCAAATTAATAAAATTATTATGCCTAAGTTAACTTAAGCCTCACCAAACTAGAATAGTCAATGCATAAATGAAACTACTATTTAAAATTTATTACACTTTCAATGCGTTAAATTATTGTGATAGAATTTTAATGATATCAAGAATGTAAATCTTATTCAAACATTAATTAATGTGAGGCTCAAATTTCAACTCTAAATTAATGTTTTTTTTTTATTGAATGATATTGATGTTGCGGCTTGATAAGCTTGATTGTCATTGATGTCAAAAGTATGCTTAAGTGTGTATATGTTTTGGAGATTGGTAGTATGTGGAGATATCTAATGGTGCATGTTAGCATTGACTAAGAGTCATCCTAATGTCTTAGTATGATGTTGAGGTAGGTACACATGTCTTTGTTTGTTTCAAGGATTCCTACAATGATATTTTATCAATTTGGTGCACTACACTCAGTGAAAAGTTGCAATTTTTTTGTCTAAGGCATTCACAGTATATACTCTAAGGTATAGACATGGTGTTTTGGTTTGCATCCTTCCGCAAAGCTATATCTAGTCTTGTGGTTTAGAAGTTAAGCTCATGAAGATGTGAAGTTGTTATTTAAAAGTTTCATATCAACCATCCTTTCGTAGAGAAAGTTACAAGTGACAAAGTACTAGACTGTGATAGGGTAGTACAAAGTGGTTCAAGAGACTTGTTGGAATGCTCTACATTCCTCCGAATGTTAAGTTTTGGCCAAGAAATTTTGAAGATATACTCAATGATGTCTAAAGCATGTGTTATATTGAAGTTTCAAGTAATTTGGTGCTCTGCAAGTTCAATTTTCAAAGTGACGGATTGATACAGTTAGTTTTGGATGCTTAATCCTCATTAGAACATATGTTTGAATACTTGCACTAGCAGAAGATTGTAATGTTTAGTTATATGAGCTTATGTGGACACTCCACAAGTCTCATAGTGACTAAGGTATGAAGTGCATGAAGATATTTCTTGTTTCCAATATTGCATAGGCGTTTCAAGTCATTTTGTGAAGATATGCTTCTGTTAAGGCCAACTAAGACATGTTGATGGTGTGCGCCACTAATTCAAGTTTGAGTGGAGTTTAAGGAGTGATTGAATATGTTGTATGGGTCATGCCAACTCGTTTGGGAGAAACGTAAATTTTTTTTTATCTCTTTTGTGTACCATCAATGGCTATCAAGTCGGACATGCTAAAAGTTTCATATTTTTTGTTTATGGTTGACTTAATGTGTATTTGCAAAGCGTGTAGATGATATATACAAAATATCAAAGATGAGAAGAGATGTATAGAAGTGTGTGAAGATGTATAAGTGTATGGACAAAGTGTGATAATATCTGCCTCAGGTCTAATGTGCAGAATTGATGACTATCAGTGGGTTGAAGCCATAAAATTAGTCATATTACAATTATTGCAGTCAAGGAGTTGTAGCTTCCTTGGGTGTAACCCTAAAACTATAATCAGGGAGTTGCAACTTCCTTGGGTTGTAGCCCCAAATCCAAGTTGTAATTGTTTCTCATTTGTGAGGCTAGATTTGGACAATAGATCTAAGCAACATTTCTCATCGTCGTTTTTCCCCTATGGGGTTTTCCACGTATATCCGATGCCAACTGTGTTCTTGTGTGGATGCTTATCTTGTTTTCTATTTTGATTAAGTAGATGAATTATTTAATGGTATAACTTAGTTTCAACAATTAAAGATTGAGATTGAAATTTGAAGTATATTGATTCACCCCCCCTCTCAGTATTCTAGAGTGTTCAACAATTGAACACTACCATAGCCATCATAATAGCCCTTCTATATTGTGAGGTGGCATTTTAGCAAGGTTTAATATGAAAATTAACTATTCTTTGGTGAAATCCTCTTCAAATAAATTTACATTGTCAACTTTTAAATTATTGATTTTTTGAAAAAAAACTCACTAAATACAATTTTTTATAACTAAAACATAATTAGAAATCTAAATCAATAAACCAATTGGATGTGTTCTACAATACACTTCATGTTTATTTAAACTAGTGAAGAGAAATAGATTGTACCGGGGAAAAAAATTCCAATTGATCAACGACTCTCTCTATGTCATGAAACAAAAGCTTGATGAAAGGATGAAAATGAAGATGTCTATAATGTCTCAAGAAGGATTTCAAGACAAAAAATATTCATAAGAAACATTTTAAAGGATGATATATTTAAAAAATAGAATGCAAAATGGAAAGCAAGAGTGTATTGATGAAGTACCTGAATAATACACCATAAATAGATCCTCTTATTATTATATTCTTCAAACTACTAGATTTTCCCATTGTTGTTTTGTAACTACCTATCTTAAACTATAAGTATTATTTTTGTAAAATCATTGTATTCAATTGCATTAATCTACACTTTGGATGACAATCTAAGCTGGTGGTAGAGAAGATATAAATGTCTTCAAATACCTACCAATAGGGAACATTATGCATTTACACCATCTTGTACAATATTTATGAGAACTATATACTAGATTTTTGAAAAAAGAATACAATCATATCAAATTGATAATCTACAAGAGAAGTGAATCAAATCTTGCTTTATTTCCTCGTGTCAAATATTGTATAAGATATCATACATACAATCCAAACTCTATTGAATGCACTCCAAGAACAGTTATCTATATAAGATCGATAGTCTATATATCTAAAGAATCAACAATGATATTCCCTATACTAAACCCATCTTGTCTTTTACTCATGTGAGAGAATTATATACACACTTAATAAAAGAATTATTATTAAGTGAAGAAAGAAAAGGATAAAACAAGAAGTGTCGATGCTGTTGTCCATCAATCTGATTTTCTACATAATTGAAACTTATTTTCGAATAGTAAAGTCCATTTTCTAAGTAAATATGAGGAATCCTCCATTGTCTATGTTCACGTCTCTGTCTTGAAAACATTGCTTTGTCTGTGATATTAATTACGATGTTGCTGTGAACATTCGTAGCGGGTTTCAATGAAATAGAAGTGTCGGTTTAAATTTATCAGTTGAATACCCACGGTATGAATTGGTTTCAAAAGTCAAAACATTTACTAGTCTTTCAATTAGCTATTATGAATTATATTTTCAATTAGTTTACAATGACAGGGAGTAATTTCTACAGCACACGTGTTTTTATTGATGACGGGATTTATTTTATTTGAAAAAAATAGATTGTTAGATTGGTCAACATTTACAAGTCTTTTAACTAATTGCTATCAATTATATTACAATGACAATGACTGTTCTTATGTGACACTTGAAATCTAACTTATTTGTCCAAGGACGACTAGTTATGGTCTTTCATCATCTCAAGAACAAATATCATTTATTTAATGTAATGTATGTTAAATATTGTCCATAGACATAATATTTTGAGTTGAAATATTCTCGTCTATCTAAAAATTTGTATATGAATCATGGCTTATGCAATGATGACTTGATATTTTTAATGACTAGTTCTTAATTAAATCTATATATTGTTTATTCGATATTACTTTTTGATAATCTAAATTATTGACTTGTTTAGTTATTTAATTGGTGGATAAGTCATTCTTAAAATGGACTTGCTTTAGTAGCTGCCAATTTTTTTTTATCATTATTAGCTATTAAAAATAGTTTTCATTATCTAAGAATATTTTTCTAAACATTATTAGTAAACATTTCATTAGTGGTTCAAAACTTTTTGTCTTATCATTAAAAAAAGTAAGTGGTTCATTTATCTCAACTCTATCCCTATCACCCCATTCATTGCTCAATTTCAATTAAAGATTCTGTTCCCCACAACCAAAGGTATCATATCTAGATGTAGTGCATAGAATAGTGTTATAGGGAATTAGAAGGTAGGTGGGTTATTTGTAGTCTTCAATTTTCTAGCAAGCCAATTAAATCTCTTAACATATCAATCATGAATGTATTCCTATAGGAGAGCCCTCTACTTTAGGTTAGAGATTCAAAACTTGACTTTGTATAGGTTTCATGCACCCAACTTCATTATTTTGAGATGATTTTTCACATGTAGTGGCATTATTTATAGGTGACGAGGGAGCAAACCCGAGACACAAAAAATGATGCAAACAACCAGAGAACTTTTATTATTATTTAGAATGGAACGTCTTACATGCAGAGGATCCAAAATCCTCGAGCTTTGTGATACATGCAAGCTACAGAAGTTCAGAAATTACAGAAATTACAGAAGTTACCCTTTTTGCAGCATGCAAACTCTTTTCCCCAAAAAGCTACTAGAAAATCAGAAACTAGCCCATAAATAGCCCCTTTCCCGTTTGGAGCCAAAAACAACATTCGAGATATGAGTTTTGGCGGTTTGGCACCAAAAATTACAATTTGAAATTCAATCATTGAGTCCTAATTTGAAAATTGGCAATTTTCCAAAAATTGGCCAACTTCCGGAAGCCATAACTTTTGATCCGGGACTCTGTTTTTCGAACCGTTTGTACCGTCGAAAAGATCTTGGAGTGAAGAACGTGCTAAGAACTTGCTCCACCAGTTCCGACGATTTTTGGGCCTGTATAGGACCGTTTAGTGCCTCAAACTGGACTTGGAAGGTTTTTCAAGGCAAAAAGCAGAAACTGGAACTTGAATAACTTTAAAACCGTGAATGGTCTTGACCCGATTCTTTTGCCAAAGTGCTTATTTTTTCATTATGAACCTTCCCATAAATTTTTGTCTTCCCACGCCTTCAAATTCACACCTGCTAAAAATAGCAGTTGAGCAGAAAAAGCAGAAAAGTAGTTTTGAAAGTTGGGAACTCTTATTCGACGAAAAGGGTATCCAGAAATGCAAAAACATCTACAAAAAGAAAACAAAAGGAACATAAATGGAAAGCATATTTTTGGGTGATGCAAGATTTCCCTCACACCACTGGATGCTCCTACATCAATAGGTCATCTATGTGGGATGTTGTGGATTATCCATACTTAACTATGAATGATCAATGTGAGCTTAATAATGGCATCTAATTGAGTTGAAAATGCCCAACTCCTTCTACATATTAGAATTTGATTTAATGGGTACAAATAATCCTTTACAAAGATGCAATTCAAATTCATCCCAAGGGCATAGCTATAGTGCAATGAGAAAAATGATAAAGATTCTAAAGATGCATTGCACTAATAATAATGAATTTTTCAATTTGTAAGTGTTTATGAAAATGATTACATTCCACTTAATTGCATGGTAAACTAATATACTTGATTAACTTGATAATGTAAGGTATGTATGCAATTAAATAGGTTGGGATATGTATTTTTGTCCTTGACCAGGCTTTAAAAATCTATCAAACTCTTATAAAACTATTTTCAACCTCATTTCATTGTTTATAATATTTTTTATGATTTATGTACAATATAGAAGCTTACAGTGGGGATATTAATAATAGGGAGGTGGTATTTTGATATGGAATACACATTAACTCATAATTTTAGAGGTGTGTGTTGAGTGTAGACGGATTTTTATTGAAGTTTGGTGGTAGGATATAATGCATCATAAAGAGTTCTCTAAGTAAGAGGTGAGAGATAGATGTCACAAAAGTACATACAAAATTTATTATTTTTTCTTAATATTAGTTACATTTATTATATTTATTTTGTTTTGATTGGTATTTGATTATGTTAGAAGTATGCTTCTATGCACATTTTAATAAAATTTCTAGAATAAACATGATGGTGGGGGACTATAAGGTGGATATGATCAATATTAGAATGAGTGCATTTTTTCTTTATTGGATTCATTGATCCACCTAATAACTAGTTATATTTTTATTTATTTTTAAATCCTATATATTTGGGATGGTTTCTTTTGCTTAAATATGAATCCACAGTCACAGTAAGTTTTCAATCATCTTATGTATACCACATAAAAATAGTAAATTTTGTATGAGTGATTAAATATAATAAACCTAAATTACCTATAATTTGAAGTGATGTCACATAGCTTCTCTAAGGTTCCTATAAATTAATGGCCCAATAATAAATGTTTTCCCTAAAATTCCTATCATTTTATGGGGATGATACATGTTCATCCTAATGTTCCTATAATTTTAATGGTGATTATACTCAATTTTTCCCTAAATTTCATAAAGTTAAAATGGTAGAGAAACGACTATGGTGAAAACAACAAAGCAATGGTCATGTTCTAGAAAATTTCAGATCTTCAAACCTTTGTGGTCCCCAAGGTGATGACAGGAGGTTGAATCATAGCTATGGTCCCACTGGCAACCTAGGAAGGGAACATGCAAGGAATATTTTGCAACCTATGAGATATAGGTTTGTAAAACCTAACTAGAGGCCATTTCATCTTGTCAAGCACTTGGACAAAATGAAACAACTAGTATTTGATATTTGGGTAGATGAAAGACCTATACACAAGAAGGATCATATCTCACAGCCAAGAAGAAACATTAACAATGGATCTGACTTCTTCGATCGCTTTTATCAAGACTATGAAAAGGACTACAGATCTATGAAAAATAGACTTGAATCTCATGAGGATCATAAAGTAAAGTAGAAAGAAATCCATGGGGTCTCTTCAATCCAAGAGAAACGTAGAAAGGTTGTATTGTGTTGGCTGATCTAGGAAGAATAAGGCAAATCGGCTAGAGAATGAACACATCTGATCAAGTAAAGTTCTTGATGTTCATCATGAAGCCTCGCAGGTCGAAAGGGTGCACAAATCTAGTGAAAAGATTTGGAATGAAAGTTGTAATGATCTTGTTGATAGGAGGAAAAAGGAAATTCATCTGGAGAATGAATGCATCCAACCAAGCAAAATTCCTGATGCTCATGATGAAACCTCATAGATTAAAGGGGTATGCAAATCTATAGAAAAGATGGGGAATAAGGGCAACCTTGTTAATACAGAAAAGCAGGAGCGAAAGGAAAATTTCATCAGTAGGAAAGGGTTTCCTTCTCTCAACCTATTAAGGGTTCACAAAAAAAAGAGGGTCAAATTAGGGATAACTTTAAGAACACCCCCTCGGCAAAGGTGTAAAATCCTGGCGAATCTTGGCTAAGTGCTATAATTTTCCTGGCAAATATTTCCTTTTATTTGAAAAATTTATTAATTTTCTTGGCGAATCTATGCACATTATTGAAAAAATTGTAAAATCCTAGCGAATATTAATGAATAATTTGTAAAAAATAATAATCACAATGGAAAATCCTAGCGAATAATCACTAAAAATATTAATTACAATGGTGAATCTCTCCTTTAAAAATTTGCATAGTTGGTTGGCATAGTTCCCCCATTTTTATTTTTTTTTGTAATATTGAAGTAGGGACTCGGGGGCGGCAGCTGCCAGAGGGGTCAAGGGGGAAGAGCCCCCTTGTGGGGGTCGAGGGGGCAATGCCCCCTCACGGGGTTCAGGGATAGCGGCCCTGACATGCTCCTATCGCGATACAAGTGGGGTCAAGGGGTAGAGCCCCTCGCCACCAAGCATAAATTCACTATCAAAAAATGCATTGGAGCACACACGGATTAAATATTTTTTTAAAATATCACTTTAAAAATAAGACTAAATGAAAAGTGAAATTGTTACCATTTCTTAGCTTTTTAATCGGATGGCTGAAGTTGATTCCACGACCTATATGCACGTGCCTTTTAAAAGGCTTGTTGAGGCCCAAAATTTGTTTTGGGCCACATGATTAAATCTAATAATGTGACTCAAAACAAATTCTGGGCCTCAACAAGCCTTTTAAAAGGCACGTGCATATAGGTCACATAATCAACCTTAGCCATCCGATTAAAAAGCTAATTGATGATTCGAAGGAAATAAATAACAGTCCTATTCAAGGCTAAAATATCCCTAAAATTAAATGGTAATTTATTATTAGTGGCGATATTGCCCCAAAATTAATGGTAGGAATATAATACTATTGGAAAATATAATTAATATTTGTAATTACACTATAAACTACTGGCGAATTAGTTCTAGTGATGCATCATTTACATGGCGAATCAATTCGATTTATTAGTTTAAAAAAATAATGCATAGGCAAATTAATCTAGATGAAATTAATTTTTTGTAAAAACTTGGCGATTCAACCTCCTTTTTAGCTTGTACTATTCACCATTTCTAGAGGTCCTAATTTCAATTATTCACCAATTGGTGAAGATTCACCACTAAAGTTTTCCCTCGTTCAAATCGAAAGAAACCCAAAAAGAAGAAACTGACAAAGGCAAAGAAGCAAGTTTGGAAGCATAAAGATAGGGTTGAGGAAGATGTAAAAATTTAGGGAAAGCTAAGTAAGGAGGAAAATAAGGGCATTTCTTTAGATGGTTAGGAGCCAATCGAGATTACATTCCCTGAGCACACATGTTGCAAGACCAAATTAAAGATCTCAGGGAGAAAGCCCTAATAGGTAAGTTCTGGAACCTTATTCTTCCATTAGATGAGCTAAAAGATTTAGTTTATGATGATTGGGAAGGGGTTCAACAGGTCTTTTATTTAACTCAATATAAGGGCATTTTATTGTAATATTTAATAATAAGATGTATAAGGAAGTCATGTTTAAGATTAAATCCCGGGTCTTCCAAGGGTCTAGATTGTGCATGCATCTTGGTCGCCAAATTTTAAAGCTAAGGAATTTTCCTTTAGATATGTTCCCTTTTGGTTTCAACTTCTTTCTCTTTTGCTTGAGTACAAGGAATTGAACTTAATAGAAATAATAGCAAATCATGTTGGAATTTTTCTTTGGCATGATTTATCTTTCTTTAAAAACCCTTCGGGTCCAACTCATACTTGTGTTTTGGTTGGCACAAGAAAAGATTTACCAGGGCATATCCAGTTAAATTCTAAGTTTGGGGTATGGTTGCAACAAATCAATTATGAATCTCCAGAAAGGACCTACACATAGTGCCATTCCATAGGGCACTCTATTAGTTCTTGCAAAATTAATCTCACATCTTCAAAGCAAGAACAACATATGAAGAAATCCCCACAAGATATGAATCATCAAAATAGGCTTCCTTCTCACAAGTCTCCTATATGTAATCAAAATGTGCAAGACTATCAAGGGCAGATTGTGCAAAGAAATCAATAGGTTTTGACTGCAAATATAAAGCATGAAAAGGTAATTTATGATTCCAAGAGGGTCATGGGTAAAGACAACAAATCTTTTAATGGAAAATGTCAGATAGTAATCAATCGCCAAAATAGTCCCTTTTCTTTGGTGATACAGTTGCCCAAGTTCAAAGATTGGGTGATGAATTCATTTTTAGATTCAATAATAAATCTGTATTCTCCACTATTAAAACCAAGTTTAGAACAAGAAATTGGGGTTATAGCAAGGAGGCTAATGTTTAAAGACACAATGGATCATCTAACTTCATTATCTCTCAATTATGTATTAGATCTTGCACATCTGGATAGTTAGGTGTTCATTCAGTCTGTTGGGGGTAATCAGGGCCAAAGGAAAGTTCTAAGAGATGATGAGTTAGAGATTTTGGTAGAGGAAGTATTGTTGTTAGTTGGTTTAGAATTATGTGATGAAGTTGTAGAGGAAGAGGGTTTCTAGGAATCTAATTCCCCAATAATAGCAAAGGGGTTGGCCAAAATTGAAAAAGTTTTTTGGAATATGGGGGATATGGATGAGCAAGAGGATTAGGAACAATTGAAAGTAGAAATGATAAAAAAAAAGGTCTCAACTCAGGGGGAGGCCCAAAAAATATTGTCAATTTGCAATGAGGAGGATTAGGGGATTGATCAAAGGGATGTTGTCTCAACTATCCCAAAATCTCTCTCTTTAGCCCAGTCTCCTTATCAACCAAATGTAAAGGAAGTCAAATCTAACAAAGCTAAGAGAGCATATTGAGGCAGGGGTACATAAAACCATTTTAGATTCTATTCCAAACAAAAGACCAACAAGATCATGTTGCTCTCCTCATTTGCAATGAAGATCTCATCTTGGAATGTTAGGGGCATTAATGCCCCTGACAAACACATTCACATCAACCACCAAATTGATGCTTGTGGAGTAGACATTTTCCTCTTGCAAGAAACAAAATCTTCATCTGCAACTTATGAAGCCACAATTCAGAAATGGATGAAATGAGCCTCAACTCATTCTCCAGCACAAGGGGCTTCAGGTGGTATAGCAGTTCTTTGGATTCCAAAGGTTGTAAATGTCAAACCTTGTAGAAATGGGAACTATTGGTAGCTCTTGGAAGTGTCCAAATTTGATTTACAGTTCTAGCTATTGAATGTTTATGGGCCAACTTCAACTACTGACAAAAAGAACTTATGGGATGAACTCACATGTAAAATAAGTGGTGTTTCTTGGAGATGGGAGAATAGTGGTGGATGAGGATTTCAATGCAATAATAGACTTACATGAAAAAAGTGGGGGTATTAGCCCTCCAATTAAAGTAATGTTAGACTTCAGTATGTTTATTCTTATGAATGCACTAAAGGATATCTTACCTCTTAAGGGTAAATATACTTGGAAAAACAAAAGGAAAGGTTTTTACAAATAGCTGAACGTTTGGATAGATTTCTAGTGATGTCCAATTGATTCTAATCACAAAATAAGCTTGAATCTGAAATCCTTCCTTTTCCAGGATCTAACCATTATGCTATTTGTCTGAACATTTCAAATGTGTCACTTCCAAAAGGAAAATCTTCATTCAAATTTGAAAGAATGTGGTTTCAACATCCACATTTCATGGATTTATTAAGGGATTGGTGGACTAATGCGCCATATGAGCAAGGCACAATGATGTTTCAGTTGTGTAGAAAGTTAAGATACATGAAGGATAAAATTATAAGCTGGAATATACAAGTCTTTAAGAATATTTTCAAATAGAAAGAATTAGTTTTTAAGGAGCTTAGAGATGTTCATGATTAGATAATTTAAAATGGGTTAGATACATTGTTGTTTGAAAAACAAAAATAGTTACAAGAGGATTGGGAAGAGCTACATTTGTAATGGAAGAGATTTATTGGAGGCAAAAATCTCGTGAATTATGGTTGAGAGAAGGAGATCATAATACAAAAAAAATTCATTCCTCTGTGAAGATTAAGAAGGCAACAAAAGCTATACAAGCAATTCAGGAAATTACGATAGGAAATTGGCTTCACAAGGAAGAAGATATTAATAGGGAAGGAGTTAAATTGTTTTTTTGATCTCTTGTCTGCTCCTCAAATTAGGAGTGATCAAAGAATAAGAGATGAAAGTGAACTTTTGGATTCAATTCCTAGGCTTGTAACTGAAGATGATAATGCTAGTTTAATGAAGCCATTTACTCTAGAGGAAGTAAAGAAGGTAGTTTTCTCCTTTCCACCAGATAAGGCCTTGGGCTAGACGGGTTCACAACTTTATTTTTCCAAAAATGCTAGGATTTTCTATGTTATGAACTTCTTTGGGAATTGGAAGAATCGAGGAGAACAAGAACAATTCTAAAGCAATTCAATGTAACAAATATTGAAATTCTTCCCAAGGTGAAAGAACCCAAAAAATTTGCAGAGTTCATACCTATATCATTGTGTAATACAATTTATAAGATCTTTACTAAGCCAATATACTTAATATTGCAACCTTTGACTCCAAAGATAATTTCTCAAGAACAAGGAGGATTTGTTCCAAGGAGGGAAACTTTTGAAGGAGCAATAGTAGCACATGAGGCTCTTCACATGTTAGCAACTAAGAATCTACCTTCATTCATAGTTAAGTTGGACATGATGAAGGCATATGATAGGGTTGAATGGAATTTCTTGAACAAAGTGCTTCAAAAGTTTGGTTTCGTGTAGATGGATAATGTCTTATTTGTCAGGGGAAAATTTATCAGTTATCATCAATGGGAGTCCCATAGGTTTCTTCAATGCTTCACAAGGATTACATCAGGGGGGTCCACTATCACCTTTTCTTTTCATTATGTTGGCAGAGGCTCTAAGCATATCTATCTTATTAAAGCATAATCAAGGTCTATGGCATGGGGTTAAGTTAGCAAATTTAGATGTATCAATTACTCATTCCATCTTCGTAGATGATACTCTCCTCTTTGGTAAGGAAACAATTCATGAAGCTAATCAATTCAAATAAGTGTTGGATAAGTACTCTTCTACTTCGGGTCAAAAGATTAATGCAGAAAAGTCAAAAATATATATTTTAATGCTATTGCTAGTATAAAGACAAAGATTGCTCAATTAGTGGGTTTTCAAGAAGTTGGGTTGCCATGTTCTTATCTAGGAATTCCATTTTTCAAGGGTTTGAATAAGGCTGCATACTGGGATAAAGTGATTGATAGGCTCAAATCAAGATTTTTTTTGTGGAAAGTTAGATGGTTGTCACTTTTAGGAAGAATAATGCCAATAAAGTCAGTTTTAACCTCAATCCCTAATTACTTCTTGGTTGTTCTTAAAGCCCCTTGTCTAGTATTGTCAAAAAATGAGAAAATCATAAGAACATTCCTTTGGAAAGGAAACTTAAATGATCAAAAGAAGGTACCTTTAATATCATTGCAAGGACTAGCAAAGGAAAAGAAGCATGGAGGTGCAGGAATTCAAAATCTTTTGTGTAGGAACAAAGCATTTGGGACCAAGCTTGCATAACAAATGTATTCAAAGCCTAAAGCTAAATGGTGCAAGATCATGCAAACAAAATACTTAGATAATGGAAACCCAATAAGAATCTTGACAGTAGCTGATCCTCCTAAAGGCTCCGCCATATGGAACTTTTTAATCTCATGTAGGAAAATTATTACATCTTTCTCTACATGGGAAGTGGACAATGGAAGATGTGTAAACTTTTGGTTAGATTCTTGGAACATGAATCCTTTGTTGTATGAAAACTTGGATATGCAAGATATAAGAACAGTCCTAACAGAAGCTTGGGGGGAAAAATTATTAGACTATGTGTAATCAAAGGAAGCTTTAATAGGGAAAGTTGTCTAGAAAAGTTCCCCAATAAATTTGTTAACAATAGAACAGTGGGACCAGCTAAATAATGTGATTAAATAAAGAATGGTGTATCTTTCATCAAAGCCAAATAAGGTTATTTGGGTTGCTTCGAAAGATGGGGTTTATTCGATGAAAGAAGGGTATGCAGTTTTAGCTTGGTTAGGACAAAATATGTCTTCTCAAAGAGCCTTTTCATTTTGTTGGAATAGCAGTATTCTTCCTAAGGCTAGAGGTTTTTCTTGGCTTGCTTTAAAAAATAGAATTTTGACAAGCGATCGATTGGTAAAGTTAAAGATAACTGACCCTTTCAAATGCTCACTTTGTGAAGAAGTACTTGAAACGGAAGATCACTTGCTTCTACAATGTAGCTTTGCTCAACAATGTTGGGTTTTTGTATTGAATAAATTAAACTTGGTTTTTCCTTTACCAAATTCAGTTTGGGAACTATTCCAAAGTTGGCCTGTTCTATACCAATCATCTTTTTTTGCAAGCATTTGGCATATGGTCCCTGCACTTGTTGTTTGAAACATATGGTGGGAATGAAACTTGAGAATTTTTCAGAAAGGTAAAATCACCAGTGGTTGTTACAAATGCAAAAATTGAAAAGGCTATATCTGATGTGGTTAATTTAACTGTTCAAAGACAAAAACCTACAAGCTCAAATTTCACAAATTGGGATAGTGAGCTTTTAAAACATTGGAAGGGTTTAAAATTTCCATTTGACGTAAGTGTGCATAAAGACATCATTAATAAAGGGGATATAAGTGTGATAAAGTGGGAGGATCCACGAGAAGGTTTCGTAGAATTAAACTTTGACATAGCATCAAAGGGCAATCCAAGTAACTCAGGGGCAGGGATTTGCATAAGGGATTCTTTTGGGAGTATTTTAGTGGCTTCTTCAGTTCATCTATTATAGGGAACGAAAAATATTGTAGAAGCTCAAGCCCTTCTCATTGATTTGGAGATGGATTTGAAAATGGGATTCTCAAGCTTGCATGTGGAAGGGGATTCAATGTTAATAATAAATGCTTGTAGAGAAAGAAAAATTCACAACTAGAACCTAGGTTATATTTTGCAAAAGGATTGGTTGCTGTTAGATTCTTTTCAAAACTTTTTGCTAACTCATACACATAGGGACGACAACAGATTAGCGGATTTTCTAGCAAGTTTGGGTTGCAACTCACAAGAAACATTTAATTTTAGTAATGAAATTCAATTAAAATCAATACCAAGTTTGGCAGAGTTAGCAATGTAGGAGGTAATTTCTATACAATAAGCATGGTTAAGGAAGGCTAAGATAAAATGAAAGTGGAAGTTGCATATGTCAAATTTTGGTTAATTTTAACATGCTTGTTAATGTATGTATTGGGATATTAATTTGTCTACCTCAAAGAAGGATGACTCTACAAGTTCGGGCCAAAATTTTTAAACAATGCGATCAATTCCACATACAACACCATAGAATGGTTTTTATCTCATGATCTATGTGTGGGTTTCCCAATCCGGGGGCTGGTTTCTCCTTGCTTGCAAAATCAAGTGCATTAGGATGGGGTTATATAGGAAGATGTTGGTAATCATATGTTGGGAAATGTTAACATGAGTCATCCAATTGAAGAATCATACAATGAAGAATGGTTTTTTGAGAAGCAAATCATATCCAAAGAATTTTTATATGATGTCATTCTTATCAATTTGATCACAAGTTGGAAGCTGGTTGCATGTGGGCTCCTCATTCATCAACCATTATTTCGCACTGGTAACTACTTATCCTAGCCTATGAATGGATTTTCATGATCATCTTGGAACCACTTGAGGTAGGATCTTCCTACCATGTACATATTACGAGTCTTTGTTGTGTCGGTAGTGTAGTTTTCTTTCCTGTTTTGTTTAGTTTTTGGCTTTCTCTGGCTCTTTTTCCTTTGTGCTTCTTGACTCCATTTCCCAATGGATTTAAGCATTGGTCCACACTTGAGATTCTGGGTCCCTTGCTTTGTCCTTTGCATTCCTCATCCCCGGTCGAAGCTTGTTGTTACCACTTTAATTTTTGAAACTTCATGAGTATCGTTTTGTCAGGTTTCAACTCATTATCAGAACTTAGTTTAGGTTCTGTAGCATATGGGACACCCGATCGGCCGATCCTCGATGGTTTTTAGTGTCAAAGTCTTTGTTTCTTAAAAAGGTCCCCATCCTTTGTAGTATCAGAAAGTCACCTTTGTCAGAGTTTTAGCCTATAATATCTTGTGTGATCTGAACCTAATTTTAACTTGATTCCCCAATCACCCAATAGTCCAACCTCTAATACTAGTCAGTCCTTTGGTCATTATCAGAACTTAGTTTAGGTTCCATAGCATATGGGACACTTGATCGGTCGATCTCCGATGGTTTTTAGTGTCAAAGTCTTTGTTTCTTAAAAAGGACCCCATCCTTTGTAGTATTAGAAAGTCGCCTTTGTCAGAGTTTTAGCCTATAATACCTTGTGGGATCCGAACCTAATTTTAACCTGATTCCCTAATCACCTAATAGTCCAACCTCTGATACTAGTCAGTCCTTTGGATTCCATCAAAGGGGGTCCTCACAAGTCTATAATATTGACCGATCACACTTTTAGGATAATATTGCACACACCTAAATGGTTCCATCCTTCAAAATTGCAAATCACCTAATCTTCCGATAGGAAAGAGGGGTCTACTCCAAAGCACACATTTGATTATGGTAGCAATTGTACCACTTTCCGAGGTGAAAATGACAACTTTCCCTACATTTCCTATGTTAGAAATGTGGGGCAGGATACCTATCCATTTTTCTAAAACCGTGAAGATGAACTTAGAAAGCTAGATTGGGAGGGACTTAAAGTTCAATCTAGTGTGCTATTTGTCATTCAAAATAAAAAATCAACTCATTTGTAGTCATCTATGAGGAAGGAGATAACAAAATATGAATGGGAGAAGAGGTTCAATGATGCAAAAATTAGAAAAGAAGATATGAATAAGCTCATAATGAATTTTCTTGTCACAAAAGGCTACGTTGATGCAGCTGAGAAGTTTCAGCTTGAATCGAGCATAGAGCCAAATATGGATCTTGGAATGACAACATAATGAGTGGTAGTGTGCACAACTATCCAATATGGCAATGTAGAAGCTTCTATTAAGAAGTTCAATGATTTGAATCTAAAGATTTTGGACATGAATCCCCAGTTGTATTTCCATCTACAACAACAAACATTAATTGAACTCATACACAATGGTAAGTTGCAAGAGGCTCTTGAATTTGCACAGAAAGGATTGACACCAAGAGGAGAAGAAAGTCATGATTTCCTAGAAGTTGAGTGTACTGTTGCATTGCTATCCTTTGAAGATCCATTATCTTGCCCTGTTGGAGAAAGTATAATTATGGGAAGCACCATTTTGTAAAGGGTTAATTATCTTATCTACTTAGGAAGTTGGTTTGTCCAGATGCCATAAGATTTCTCTGCCATATAGCTAATAAATTCTATGTAATTACATATTATATGATATTAATATAACTATAGGCTCTTACCTTTTGTGGAAAAAAAAATTCCCTAAATTTACTATAATTTCATTGGTGATCACACTAGTACCCTTTGTTCTTAATTAATTAAAAAATTACCTATATTTTCATTGACAATTACACCACCATTTTTGCTTAATTTCTTATAATTTAATTAGTGATGGCACCACTATTTTCCCTTAATTAATGTAAAAAGGTAGACAATTTGAATAATAATTTTAAAAAGTGAAAATTAGAATAATAGGCAATTAGACTAACATTAAAATTCTCTCCTATAATATCTCGGCAATGGGACAAAATTGCAATAAATAACAAGGTGATCTAATGTTGTTTTAAGATATTAAAAGATCAACTTGTGGGCAATTTGAAACTATGCACATGAAAATAGAATTAAAATTGGGAAAAAGTATATGTTTCTAAAATAGTTTGTATTTGTGTTTTCAAGATCCTAAAAGTCAAAAAATTTCTAATTCTTGATCAATCGCCCCTAAAAATTTCCCCAAGTCTTCTACCTCCCAAAATTCCCATGATAGCCCAATAAATCTCACCTAAATGAGTGCTCCACTAATACATTTCTTATGTAGATTAAATCCAATCTTTCATTTTATAATATGTTGTATTTTCCCAAGAACTAAGGTCTACCTAGAAAAGCTCTAGCATAGTCTTCTTTATCCAAAAAAAAATAAATGTTAAAGAATCTTTCAACTAGCATTGATATCTCTAAAATAATTTAAGGCTTTCATTTCCTACTTATCCACTCTCTAAAGACACCGATGTTGGGTTTGATACCCATGAAATTATCTATCAAAGTATTATCCACCCTAAATTATGCTCTCTCTATTATCTTATCTAGGATATTTAGGAAAACATATTCATCTTCAAAGATAGTTTAAGATCTGGAGCCTCTTTGAATGAAAAATCAAATATTTTCCCCTCTACTCTCTTCATCCAAAATCTACCATCATCAAATATTTTAATGGATGATACATTTAAAAACTAGAATGTAAACTGGAAAGCAAGAGTGTATTGATGAAGTATGAATAATACATCATAAAAATCCTCTTGTTATTATTCCTCAATCTATTGTTCTATTTTTCATTCTTCAAACTACTAGATTTGTCCATTGTTGTTTTGTAATTGTCTATCTTAAACTATAAGTATTATTTTGCATAATCATTGAATTCAAGTGTATTTATCTACTTTGGATAGTGATCTAAGCTAGTGGTAGAGAAGATATATATGTCTTCAAATACCTATCAATAGTAAACATTATGCATTTATCATTGTTTCATACAATGTGTATGAGAACTACATGTTAGATTTTTGAAAAAAAGACGCAAACATATCAAATTGATATTCTACAATGGAAATGAATCAAATCTTGCTTTATTTCCTCATGTCAAATATTGTATGAGACATTGTAGTTTGTACATACACTCCAAGCTCTATTGAATGCACTCCAACAACAGTTATCTATATAAGATCGATAGTCTATATATATCTACTCAATCAACAATGATATTCCCTGAACTAGACCCACCTTATCTTATTCATTTAAGATAATTATGTACACATTTAATAAAAGAATTATTAATAACATTTTGTTTCCACAGTCCATTATCATTAGTAATCAAGATTTCTGGATAAAACTGTGTGCGATTTTTTCTCATCAACGTTTCAGATCATACTCCATGATCCATCATCAGGATGATTAGCAGATAGAGAGAGACATCATGTCTCTCTAGAATAACATTTTGTTTCCACAGTCCATTATCATTAGTAATCAAGATTTCTAGATAAAACTGTGTGCGATTTTTTCTCATCAATGTTTCGGATCATACTCCATGATCCATCATCAGGATGATTAGCGATTTTTTCTAATCATGTCTCTCTCTATCTGCTAATCATCCTGATGATGGATCATGGAGTATGATCCGAAACGTTGATGAGAAAAAATCGCACACAGTTTTATCCAGAAATCTTGATTACTAAAAGAATTATTACTAAGTGAAAAAAAGAAAAAGGATAAAACTAGAACTATCGATGCCTGTTGTACATCAATCTGATTTTCTACATAGTTGAAATAGATTTACGTAACTGTATAATTCAAAAGTCTGGAATTTACTAACTAAATATCTGGAATTCTCCATTGTGTATGTCTTGAAAACATTGCTTTGTGAGTTATATTAATTACGATGTTGGTGTGAACATTCGTAGTGGGTTTCAATGAAATACAGGCGTCGGTGTAAATTTATCAGTTGAATACGCACCGTATGAATTGGATTCAAAACATTTACAAGTCTTTCAATTAACTATTATCAATTATATTTTTAATTAGTTTATAATGATAGGGAGTAGTCTCTATACAACACTTGTTTTTATTGATGAAAAATAGATTGTTAGATTAGTCAATATTTATAAGTCTTTTAACTAATTACTATCAATTATATTACAATGAAAATGACAATTCTTATGTGACACTCTGAAATCTATCTTATTTGTCCAAGTACGACAAGTTATGGTCTTTCATCATTTCAAAAACAAATGTCAAATAGTGTACATAGACATAATATTTTGAGTTGAAATATTCGTAGTCTATCTAAAAATTTGCATATGAATCATGGTTTATGCAATGATGACTTAATATTTTTTATGATTAGTTCTTAATTAAATCTATATTGTTTATTTGATATTACTTTTTGATAATCTAAATTATTAATTTGTTTAAATTATTGACTTGTTTAGTTATTTAATTGGTGGATAAGTCATTCTTAAGATGAGACTTGCTTTAGTATCTTCCAATTTTTTTTATCATTATTAACTATTAAAAATAGTTTTCATTATCTAAAAATCATTTTTAAAGGTTATTATTAAACATTTCATTAGTGGTTTAGAATTTTTTGTTCTATCATTAAACAAATTAAGTGATTCATTTATCTCAACTCTATCCCTATCGCTCTATTCATTGCTTGATTTTCATTAAATATTTTGTTCCCTACAACCAAAGGTATCAAATCTAGATGTAGTGCATAGAATAGTGTTATATTGGATTAGAAGGTAGGTGGATTATTTGTATTCTATGGCTTTCGAGTGAACCAATTAAATCTAGAGTCAGCATATCAATCATGAATGTATTCCTATAGGAGAGCCCTCTAATTTAGGTTAGGGATTCAAAACTTGATTTGGTATAGGTTTCATGCACGCAACTTCATTACTTTGAGATGATTTTTCACAAGTACTGGCATTATTTATAAGTCATATGTGTGGGATTTTTTGGATTATCCATACTTAATTGTGAAGGACCGATACAATCTTAACAATGCCATCTAATAGAGTTGAAAATGCCCAACTCCTACACATTAGGATTTGATTTAATGGGTACAAAGTATTTTTTACAAATGTGCAATTCAAATTCATCCCAAGGCCATAGCTATGGTGCAAGGAACAAAATGGTAGAGATTCTAAAGATGTATTAGGCTAATAATAATGACTATTCCAATTGGTAAGTGTTTATGAAAATGATTACATACCACTTAGCTACATGGTAAACTAATTTACTTTGATTAAATTGGGAATGCAAGGCATGTATGCAATTAAATATGTTCTTTATTAGGCTTTGAAAATCTATCAAACTCTTCTAAATCTAGTTTCTTGCTCATTTCATTGTTTATAATATTTTTTTATGATTTATGTGCAGTTTAGAAGCTTAAAGTGGGGTTATTAATGATACTTGGAGGTGGTATTTTGATATGGAATACCCATTAAGTCATTATTTTACAAGTGGGTGTTGAGTGTAGAAGGATTCTTCTTGAGGTTTGGTCGTAGGATACAATGCTTGACATAAAGTCTTCTCTAAGTAAGAGGTGAGAGATAGATGTCACAAAATTATACAAAACTTATTATTTTTTCTTAATATCAGTTGCATCTATTGTCTTTATTTTGTTTTGATTAGTATTTGATTAAGTTAGAAATATACTTCTATGCTTATTTTAATAAAATTTCTAGATTAAACATGATGGTAGGGGACTATAAGGTCAATATGATCAATATTAGAATGAGTGAGTTCTATGTGGAATTCATTGATCCACCTAATAATGAGTTATATATATATATATATATTTTTTAAATCCCATATTTTTGGGATTGTTTTTATTTCCTTATAGTCGTAGTGCTTAACTCTTCACTATCTACCATTGCAAGAAACCCTAGACAATGACTCCAAAATTTATAAGGGATGATTGCTTTCCTACAATAATGATGAGAGCATATTAATTATTATAAACTGGAAGTTTTTATGTTTGAGGTGTAGAATCAAGCTCTTTGGGTTTTTATTTAGCAATAGTGTGCAAGTATCACACTTAAATATATATGAATGTCTCTTTCTCCATAAAGTCAAATAATTTGATTTACTTTGCATATTTATTATTTATAATTATCCATGTGGATTTGTAGTGATCAATTGAGATATAACACCTTATATATTTATACTTCTACAAAGGAAGATGTAAATCATTATATAAGTATAGCAATTGTCATCCCTTTTCTAATTTGAGAACTAAATTATAGCATATTTTTTTAAAGTAGTTAATTTATAATTTTTGATACTATATCTATAAATATATTCTATATAATTGTGGTTAAAGATGCATGAACTATTTTTCTTTGCATTTCGTCTATTTGTTGACTATATGCATATATAGTTATTTTTTTGTCAAGAATTCCTTCAAAGGGTTTAATATCCCCACTCTTGGTAATATTTTTAGAACACTAAAGTAGCACTCAAATTTGTTGAAGAAAAATTAACTATTTTGTGAGCACACATGTCCTTTTACATTGAATAAAATGTCTTAACAGATTTGTCTTCAAGAGAAAAATAGAAAGCTTGATAAAATTCACATTGATTCTAACACTTGTTTTGAGATCTATTGTTTATATAGAGGGTTATATAGTCCTGCACTTGTGAGATCCCTTTTATAGAAAATAGTTTTGGGGAACCTATGACATTTGGATACCCCCACTCCCCTATAAGGTATTATAGAGAAGGGGGATTTACTACTCCCAAGTCTTTGGGACACCAAAGAGCCTAAAGGTCTGAGCGAATTGCCCATAACTACCTCAAACTACCTAATAAGTTGAAAAGGAAGCGAAAAATGGATTTTTTTTTCCTTATGCTTTATAACAAATTTTTTCTAGATACATGTGTGAGAAGACCACAAAGGTCTCAGATTGTAGATCGACTAGCTCTCTACTAGAGGACAACAACACATGACTTGAACTCCAGTGTGTCATGCTAGAGTCTCAGACACGTGCTAATGTCTCGTACAAATAGAGGGTTGAGTTTGTAGAGTGAAACAAGTCAAGTTTGTTGACAACTTGAGAATTCAGGTTCAATATAGTTTAATAGAAACACACAAAAATGGAGAAAAAAACAAGAAGAATACTTTAACTTATAAATATAAACTATTTTAATGATAAAATGATGAGAAAGAAGGAAGAATAATGTTAACTCATTGAAGGTATGGAATTCTCTGGCAAGATCCCCATGATAAAATTGCACCTACACACATAGTAATAGAATTTTTTTGTGGTTGTGTTTTGAGGTTTTCCTCAGTCAAACCCTCGTTTTGGTGTTCCCACCTCCACAGACAGTTGATAGACCACAAGATGTAAAAAAGTGATAAAGGAATAGAGAGAGTAGACACAAGATAACTTAGACTACAAAGACAATCTAGATGCTACTCTACAAGTAAGATAATGAAAATAACAAAACAACCAATATTACCCCCCCTTTCTGCGAGCTTGTGAAGTTGAGAGAGGAAGGCGAACAAAACCACCATGCCAATGGAGTAGAGCTTTCACAACTTGCAATAAAAATGGTGGTAGAGCAACAAAATGGTGTAGAAGTGAAGTGAAGAGAGCAAGAGAGTGAAGTATGAAGTGATAGAAGCTAGAGAGAATTGAGAGAATCCATTGATAGAATAAAGGAATGAAGTTTAAAAGACCATTTTGGAGGTAAATAGTTATTCTTGGGTGGTCAAAGTTTGAAGAAGGATGTTACATTCACTGAGTGGCATAAAATATAACGTCTCCAATGTTCCCTGATGTAGGAATCTTGTCAAGACAGAAGCATGGTATGCAAACATCTATGCAGTGCACGAGCATCCTAGATATAAATTCCCTCACCGATGCAAAATGACAAGGACACGTGTGCGAAGTAGGGAAAATGCAGCAGGTTTTTGCATTATCAAACTTGTAAGGCTAAAATGAGGGTAATATAATGGGAATTTTCACTAGGTGCAAATTTATGCCATTACATTTTACCCCTACTTTAGTGAGCATATGTTTTGATGCATATGTGAGTTAAAGTAGAAAGAGGTTGAAGATAATATACCAAAATCGTAGAGGAAGCAGTCCTTCAATCTGGCATACTTTGACGTGAAAGAGGGAGCTCCACCAAGATGCAAAGATGACATGGGTCTTTGATCCTGCAAAGCTAGTTGTGATCTCACCACAAGCATGTTAGGTTGTAGAAAAACATGTTAGATGAAAAAGTGAATCATAATAGACACAATTTCATAAGACACAATAAGACACCATTTTTCACAAGCCGACATAATAAGACACAAGACACAATCTGATCAAATGATAAGCTTGTGGTTGTTGCAAATTGTGTTGTAAGACAGTCACCAACAAGATAGGTCTAGTTAGGTTGCCCCCAAGCTAAACACCAAGATATAAGATATCAAACACCAAGACACATGATATAAAATATCAAATATAAGACACCAATCATAAGACACTAGAGAATTCTTTTGAGAAGAAGGCTTTCAAAAGGGGCTCATTTGGCAGGGAACCCTTCAAGACATTAAGACACCAAGGGGCCCTTTCAAAGGAAAACACCTTTTGAAAGACACAAGATCTTCTGCAAGTGATTTTGTCATCAAGGAATCCTTTTGAAAGAACTTTCATCAAGGAATTTATTGGAAAAAATGCTCATTTTTCAAAAGGAAATTTTTTAGACTCTTTCTTTTTGGAAATAATACTCCTTTTTCGAAAGGAAATTTTTCGGACTCTTTCACTATGGAATCTTTTTGAAAGTTAATTTCACCAAGGAGTCCTTTTTTAGAGAATACATCATTTTGGAAGATGGGATTTTTTCAACAAGGGATTCTTTTGTCAAGTAATTCATTTAAATAAATTTGACACCAAGGAACCCTTTTGAAAGAATTCACCTTATTGAAAATTAGACAAACATGATGCCCCCCTTAGGATGATATGTGCTATGTAGAGGAGCACATCAAATCCTAAGGAGACAAAGGAGAGACAAGAGATGTTGTGGCACACAACACATAGTGAGATGCATCCATGGTGTGTTGTCACACACACAAGGGACAACACATTGAAACCACAAAATCATGAAGTGGATAAGCAGAGATGAAGAAATCAAGAGAGGGGGATCTAAGAACTTTTGGGTTAGAACTATCCATTTAAATAGATAGGTATAATATAGTATACATATAAGATGTCGTCAATCCCTAAAGTTCTTAGAACATGAAGAAGAGAACATGAAGACAAAGTAAAAATAAAAAATTGGTCACATGGAAGAAGGCCTAAAAGCCACCAACACTTTGCATTCTCCCCAATATCGAAAACAAATATTACAACACATAGAAAAATGATGGAATAAATAGAAGAAGTGTACACCAGACTCTTGCACTTGTATCCAAGTACCTACAAGGGTGGAAAGGGTCCTCTAAGAAAGATCACAAAACATGAAAAGACAAGCACTGGGGAACACGAACAAACAAACAAATCTAATCTATAGATGCAGAAGAGGCACCACCCTAGTCCTCATTGACTAGCAGGTCATCCTACTCCTAGTATAGATCATTATAAGGGGGGAGGATAAGTCTACAATGGAGGGATAGCAAGGGTAGTACCCTCCAACTCTCCTACAACAAGAGCCAAGTAAGAAGGCCCCTCGAGGTCTTCTTCACTGAGTTCCTATGAGGAAAAGGTCATCAATTTTACAAAAATCGAGGATAGAGTCAGGATATCATCCATTGAGTTGAACATGCACTTCTCTAGAGTGCCCTATGTCAAGTTAATGGGGGAAGGACAAAACACCCAAGAGTCACTGTTAGCCTTGAGAAGAGGG
>VDFB02032484.1:0-13851 GCA_007258455.2 Sequoia sempervirens | reverse complement strand
AGAACTCAAAGCCACGAGTACCAGCCAAGGAAGACACTCAAAGGCCAATAAATGCACATCGCCAAAGAATTAGCCAGCCTACCAATAGGGAAATGCCAAGTGCATAGAAATTTACCTCACCAAGTCATGACACTAAGCCAATCCAAGTAGAGAACATAATCTAAACCAAAACTGCCAACAAGCTAAGGCAAAACGTTCAGGCCCTTTCACCAATCAAAAGCCAATCCAGAAAACAGGCATCACAAGGAAAGCACGAGCGTCCTTTGCCAACAAACTTATATATAATGCCTTTAATAACCGGACAGATCCCACAAATTCATAGCGTTCAGCCTTAGTCATCATAGTCTTCCCTTTATATTTATGTGTGACTACATCACTGCAACATCCTATTGACAACTACACATTTGGAAACAATTTCTTGGCCTATTCCAAAGATCATGCATGGCTAAAATGGAATAGATCGTAAATACCATTGGCGTAGACACGAACAAGCTTATCAAACTACTCAGCCTTTATTGAGTTCAAGGAGGGATGCATCTTGAAGACTCGCACCTCAATCATGTTCACCTATAGATACCACAACTTGGGCGACAGGTACACTTTCAAGCACGCGTGAATACCCGTATTGCACTACCAGGCCTCAGGAAATGCCTCGTTCACCTGCGTGTTCATCTAGACGACCAACCTAAGATCACCCTTGGCCCCTTCTCCTTCAAGCCTCAGTCTAGATTCTGATTTTCTGTATTCTGATTAATAGAGCAATGGGATCGAGTGAAGAAGATGATTTATTTTTTATTTTGAAAGATCTAAAGTTAAATCTTCTAACAAAAGAATATAAATCTTCACAAACCTATGCTACTCTAATCCTAAAACTAGAATAATTACAATAATCTCATGTTCCAGCCCCTCTTGTGAGAGAGTCAAGGTTGTCCTCACTCTAATATCATATTAGAAATATGAGCAGAGAAAGACTGAAGCTACAATAAAAAAAACCTAGCTATACGTACTTCTTAATTTTCATTCAAATACATAACACTTATATAGGAGTTTAATCTCCCACATTATAAGAACCACTCCCTAATAATATGAGTTGTTCTAACAACTCACATACCTATAATCTCTCGTACAACTAATAATATAATATTCTAATAGACCACACTAACAATATTATATTCTAACAATAATAATATGTTGTTTGTCAACAACTTTATAGCTAACCTAAACACCTATGTGAACACTAAAGTGCTCCTCGGCGATGCATCCCCTGCCCTAGTACCCTCATACCCTATAGGGGACATTTCGAGGACACAGGGATGCCTAGGAAACACTATCCCCCCACCACCCACCGCCATCCCCTTTCCCAACAAAAATCAGGGTACATTTTTGAAATGTCGTAAAATGTGTAGGGTATGTCAGGGGATGGCTAGCCATCCCCAAGATGGTCAAGAGACGTCCAATCATCCCCCGAATATCCCTAGGATGGTGTTGGCGTAACAACTAGCACCTCTGGAGTAAGAGTTGGTACGGACAACTATGCACACTACGCAATGAGTGCTCTTCAAATTAGGAGGGGAAGCTCCCTCCTTGTGCTTGACAAAAGTACTTGCAAAGGAAAATAAACTAAACTATATCCTATGTTTTTGCTTCAGCTGTAGAGGTACAAGGCTTTCTCGAAAACTATATACGTTGCAGCTAAGTATTTCTGGTTTCGCAGATCCACTAACTACAACTAGGCTTAATTACTTAAATTCTATCCAGTTTCCTCAAGAAAATAGAACATGAGGAGACGGAGCAAGATTTTGACTATCTGACGATAAACAAGTATAGATTCTCAACTTGAAGGCAAGGTGGCACATCTATCAGCTCAATCTAAACAAGTTTATTATTCACAAAACACCAAACGATAAACAAGAGCAGTTCTCAACTTGAAGGCAAGGTGGCACATCATCGACTCAATGCTGGACAAGTTTATTGAACACAAAACAGATTTGATCTAACAATGGAAAGAATTCACCATCACAATTGCATGAAGAACCCTATGTGGCATAACAATTCATTGTAATAATAGCAAAGCGTAGACAGGGGATACAAAAGGCAATATTATGAGAGGGCAAGGTAGGCCACTGACACATATATTTCTCTCATTACCAAAGTTATGTACAAATGAGCAACAAGCTCTTATTTATAGACATGTCGAAGGTGTGGGAACCCTAAAATCACCTTGAGTCAACTACAGTCTTGCAATGCATGCAAGATTTATTACTAAACCCTAATAAAGTAAACTATACAGTTAACTGGAAAGCTACCATCAATTAACCGATACATCTAACCTAAATGGACAATGTGCAAGCATGCACATCCTTATTTAAAGCAAAGTTAACTGGACACTACCCTCAGTTAACTAGAAACCCTAACCCTAACTCCTGTGAAGATAATCCCGAGGAAGAGATAAGCATGTGTGAAATCAGTGAGTGAACTCAAGACTGAAAATCGAGTTAACTGCTGCTCATGACTCAACCCTCGAAATTAACTACAAGTCCCAACTGGCAGCTCACTCCATGTCATCTCGGTCTAACACTTCGACCAAGAACTCATCAATCTCTCTGTCTTCAAGCACTTTGATGCTATCCAAAACAACAATCTGTCTCTTCAGTTCTCTGCCACTTTCCTTGACTGTATGCATGCCTTCTCTGACATCTTCAGTCACCTTTTTAAAACTAGCTGAAATAACTAAGATATTCTCCAACTTAGCCGCCACAGGATCTCCTTCAAGGCTATCACGAATCAGCTTTTCAAACTCAGCTTGTACTTCATTAAGTGCAATATACGTGCCATCTTCAAGAAGATAACGACACGGAATCTGAACAACAAAACCACTGACAAGCGCAAGAGCTCCAACAACATCATCTTTCATTGAAAATAACTTGGTAGAAACCTTTTTGCATATCTCCATCTTGAAAAGCTGCTGCTCCCTCCAAGTAAAAACTTTCTCTTGATCTTCATCAACCTCTAAGGCATCATATGCAACAGACAACTGGGACACAAGAACTCGATCCTTGGCTAAACTCTCTGCAACTGAAACCTCAAGCAACTGAATACCTTGACGAAGTTTATGTGCATCACTCAGTTGATACAAATCCGCAAGAAGACGTTGACCCGTAACGACTAAGCTTTCAATCCAGTTGTCCAAAAGTCTGCCATGACTGACTAACTGATCCAGCTTTCGTTGTTCTGCAGGTGTATTTTGAGGAAGAACAAGCGCTCTACTTGAATTTCCATGAACAAGATCAGAGATATACTGACGAAGTTGACCATTCTCAGCCTTAAGCAATGCCTTATCCTCTCCATCCTTCGTGATGCATTCTTCAAGATTATTGGTGACAATCTTAAGAAGGCTCACATCTGTCTCTCGAGTGGCCCTGCCAAGATTTGCCTTAGTGAAAGTAAAGTCACAACTTCGACTTCATCTAGGCTCTTTCCCTCTGGAGGAATAGCAACTTCTATAACAATCTCTGATTCTAGAGTCTTTTCAATATGCACCTGTTTCTTAATTTTCTTGTTCGACCTTCTCTGATAAGGTTCACCGAACTCAGATAAATCAAGGTTATATGAAGGTTCTCGCCTCTGTCTCCCCAAAGACCTTTCGAGCCAACAAGACTGAACAATATTATCAATTCGAGAGACTGTCCCTGATGTATCAACCTATGGTGGTTCAGTTGTCTCTGATCCTACTCGAATTGGTATCTCAGGCTCAGAATCTATGTCAATAGATTGCACATGTGGTGAACTAGGAGGTGAAATGTGAGGCTCAGCCTGAATGACTGTCTCTACTGGAGTCTCAAGCACATTCGCAACCTGCTTCTGCTTCCTTTTACTAGTAGCTCTCTTCCTCGTGTTTCAGCTGAGTCTAACTCCTTCAGGAGGTATCACAATAGCCTTAACCCGAGGTCTTGACCTAGAAGTAGAAGGCAATGAAGAAAACTTCTCTGGCGGCTCTGTCACAGGAACTGACTTTCGCCTCCGCTTACTCTCCAAAAACTGCTTGCTGGTCTTGATAACCGATCTAGAAACCCCCTCAATAGAAGTATTCTCTTTAGCGTACCAATCTGGTGAGCGAAGTGGCTGCCGAGCAATTTGATCTCTGACATATGAATTGAGAAGAACTTCTCCATCATCATCTGATAGACCATCAACATCCTCTAATAGGTAATCAGAGAGCTGAACGATAGTGAGTCTACAATAGTGACGACGACGAACCTCGAATTCATCTCACAATTAGCCCAGAAATCTTCAAGTGCTGGCTTATGTGCAATCCCTCGCTCTAACCTGTCCGCATAACGACCCAAAGGATCATATGAACGCCTCTCAGTATGAGTTTTGAGTTTGAATCTTTCTATTTCGGTTGACATATGCTTGGCATTTGTTTCTGCACTGCATGTGAAAATTCCCAACGCAAATGGAAAAGTAGTCGCAGTCTTATGACGACTGCGAAGAAAGAAATGAACATGTTGCATCTATCTGAGAAACTCCATGAAGATGATCTTGTCTGAAGGATACCACAGCAACATCAAAGGCTCTCCAACATATCCATAAACCCAGATGTATGTGAAAGTTATTACGCAAGTAATTGGTAAATTAATTGATGTATTAACAATGAGCGAGACGCTCAATAAATAGTTTACAAGATTTACAAAACAGGAAAGTTTCTAAAAAGAAACTCCAGATAAGATCGGAGACGATCTTATCTCTATCTTACAATATCTTACAATATTGAGCATTAATAAATAAATAAACATTATTTTAATACCCTCCCTTAATGCTCAATCTATCAACTACACCAAGATGCCCTCTGAATTTTGCAAACTTATGCATGTGACTTGGTGAGGAATAGCCCTGGCTGTCGATCCTCTGTGGAACATACGACGGCCCCGAACTGATAATTAACAATAGCTTAGAATGAAATGACAATGAGTTTCCACATGCTTGGATTGCGGCTCATGGAAGGCCGGATTCTTAGCAAGTTTGAGAACTCCGCGAACATCCGCGAGCAAAGTGGACCTGCTTGAGATATTTGCATATGGCTTAAGCTTGTCCGTGGCTCAACGCTACCTCACATGTTGCTTTTCGCGCTCCCGTGCTGCATACATGCGAGAGCCACTGTACTTCTTACTAGTCCATGTGCCGGATCCCAAAGCTGAACACATACCCGGATGTTGATTTCCACGTCATCAACTGGAGCACGCCCAATCATCATGAACCCGCTAAGCTTAGGATGCATTGACACAAATTGTACAAGAGTCAAAAATCAGTAGTGCCCTTCACATAACGCAGCACACGCTTTGCTGCTACCCAATGATAAGCCTTGGGGCCTGTCATGAAGCGTGATGTGTAGCTCATTGCAAAACTCAAGTCAGGTCTAGTAGCAGCAAATTGGTAGGCTGCCTACTAGTTACTGAAACAAACCTTCATCTACCATAGGTGAATTGGACTTAGCTGACAATTTAAGCCCTTTTCCATGGGTGTGGAGGCAGGTTTGCAATCCTGCATTCGGAACTTATCCAGAAGACTTCGAGCATACTTGGACTGGGAGATGAAAATGCTGCTCTCTGTCTGCCAAACCTCAACACCTAAACAATAATGCGGGAGGCCCAAGTCTGTCATGTCAAAAGTTTTGCACAAGTCCTGTTTGATCTCAGTGATCAAAAGTGCTGGCTACCCGATGTAATCAAGTGTCCCGTAGACAACAACCATGAGGAATCTCATTACCGGTGTGCGGCCTCCTGAGGTTCGAGTCGGATGGACTCCTCTGAAATCCATGATGCAGTGAAGTGCGTGTCAATTTTTATGCTTTTGGCTTGGGAACTGTTTTGAGACCATGGAGATTACCTTGACCAATCGCATATACGTTCTTGACCAGCAACTTTGGAGAGCACGGAGGCTGGCGTCATGTATGCTTCCTCCTTCAGCACCCGTTGAGGAAGCCTCTTCACATCCATCACGATGGACCTTCAATAACCAAATTGTTTGCTAAGACGGAGACCGAGCCGTATGGTACTCATTTGGTTGTAGAATAAGGTCTCCCCTCATAGTCAATGCCTTCTTTGCGGCAAGACCCCATGCAACTAGAGCAGGCTTTGTACTTGTCAAGGGTTAGTCGACACATGCCTTCACCTTGTACACTTATTTGCAGCTAATGGGCTTCTTCCACAGAAGGGAAGATTGGAAAGGACCAAGTGTGATTCTTAGAGAGACTCACGGTATTACGATTCCGTGCCCTTTTCCCTTCGAGGTATCCTTTTGCCTCACGAATATGTGGGGCTCATAAACCTGAATGTTGGCCGAGGCAAATTCCCATGTAGACTGCCTGTTTGCTCTTTGTTTTACGGATGATCTACCCTCAATGAGCTCCTGACCTGAGAAGGTCAGCGGTAGTCTTAGCCCACCATTTTGGCCGAAGAGTAGAGGGGCCAACATCAGATGTAACAGGAGGAGCTAGATCTGGTTGTGGATCTGGAATAGGTTCAGCAGGGGGATGTTCATTATCATCTGGAGGAAACTCAGGTTGAGCATCATCAAAGACTAGGTCTTCGTCATCCCTCCCATCAGGTGGACCTAATGGAAGTCGGATACTCATATCAGGACCCTGTAGAGGCTGATCCTCTGAATGCTGAACAGATGAGGAAGAGTGAAATGGACCTCGTTCCTCATCAAAGACAACATCTCGACTGAAGATAAGACGATCAGTGTCTATATCAATCAGCCTATATGCCTTGTGATTGTCACTGTACCCTGTGAACATGAGTTTCTGGCTCTTGGAGTCCGGCTTAGTGCGCTTGGCCTCTGGAATCCAAACATACACAGAGAGCCAAAACTTTCAAATGGTGATCTAGGTTTGCGGTGAGGACGAACTTCCTGAGGAGTCTTCCTTATGACGTAGGTAAAATTTGACCTGTGGAGATGAAGCCCGATGTATTGGTATACGCCCAAAACTTGGTAGGGACACCCTGTGTTACAACATGGAGGCGAGCCCTCAACAATCGTGCGATTCACGTCGGCTCCTACAACACCGTTTTCTTGGGAGGTGTAGGGGTGTGGTTAGCGGCGTTTTATCCCATGAGTATGCAGTTGGAGAATGTACTAGAAGTGAAAATTCCCCCATTATCTGACCTAAGAGTTATAATACAAGAGCTGGACTCTTTTTCAACTAAGGCCTTAAACTTCTGAAATACATTAAAAACCTCTGATTTCTGTTTAAGAAAGTACACCCACATTTTCCTACTATAGTCATCAACAAAAAGTAGAAAGTATTTGCAACCAGTTACAGAAGAAATAGACATAGGGCCACAAATATCAGCATGAACTAATTGAAGTACCTTAGAAGCCCGCCAAGAGTCGCCATCCTTGAATGGTGTGCGATGCTGCTTCCCAGCCTGACAAGCACCACAAATGCCCTAATGCTGAGTCTGAATGTCAGGTAAGCCATCTACAAGTCCCTCCCGAGCAAGCTGAGAGAGATAGTGCACGTTCAAGTGCCCGTACCGCTAGTGCCAAAGACTGGTGACAGCTGAATTTCTAGCTGCCAAGGCTAACTCCGGAGAATCACCAGTGTCCACAAGCCTGTAAAGGCCATGATCCTCTATCCCAACGACCACCGTTGTGCGAGTTTCTCGATCAACAATCGAACATCTATGCGAGCTGAATACCACATCCATCTGGGGAGAATGCCGCATGATCTGACTGACTGAGAGAAGATTGAGCTCGATATCAGGTACATAATACACGTTGAGGAATATGAGATCCCTCCCGCCAGATTGAACCTGAACAGTGCCTGTGCCGACAACTATGTATTCCTCACCTCCTCCAAAGATTCTTAATTGATTGCAAGGGAAAAGTTTGTAGACAATCGCCTATGTGAGAAATGGCGTAGAGGCACGGAATCTATGTACCAGCGAGGACTTGACATGAGTGCGGGCCTTTGCCATGGAGTGCATAAAAGGCGATTCCTTCTACCGAGTGCTCCGGCTTTACGAAACCCCTCCCACACTTCTTTTGCTTTCCGGGAAACCAAGCGAGCAAGCGTCTTTCTTGATGTGGCCAAATTTACTTGGCCGATAGTACGCTGTATATTTTTCTTCTTGGTTGGTGGAAGCTGGCCCGGCTTGAGCCTTCTGGCATGAGGCTGACCTTTCCATGATACTTCAAGCTGAGTTTTGCTGCAAAGGCCTGCTCCGTGGAGGATGATGATTCACTGCTACCGAACTGTTGTCTCCAGTGATCCTGCTGCAACAGGATAGTGCACAAATTCGGAAACTTGAGATCAACATTAGCAGACGTAATGTTGAGGGTCTCTATGAAATGTTCATAGGACTTCGGTAAGCGCTTCAGGGTGATCACAACCATGTCTTCCTCCTCCATTTTCCGACCAATCGCCTCCAACTGATCTCTGATCTCCTGGATTTTATTCAAGTGCGCGTGCAGAGTTGTCTTCTCATCCATCATGATAGAAAACAGCATATTCTTCAAGAAAAACGCACGGATTTTGTCGGAAGTTTCATGCATATCCTTCAAGTGATCCCAGATCTCCTTAGCTGATTTTCGCAGTGGAATCTGAGGGAGCTGATCATCAGTAACCGAAAGCTTAATAAGCATGACGGCTTCACGATTCTGCTCATCAAATTTATCCTGAGCCTTACCCGCCGCTTCAGGACGAGTAGCGTTGCCGAGGATCATCTGATCAAGGCAGCGGTATTCAAAAATTGTTAACATCCGCTGCTTCCAGGTGTTGTAATTTTTGCCATTAAATCTTTGACTGCCCTCCAGCATTAAATTGCTTAAACTGGCCATCTTCACGTTTTTCGAGGCACGAAAAACGAGGTGCTGAGAAGAGGCTGATGCATGAAACTCGAGGCACGAATTCCAATGCAGAAAACAGGGACAGATTCAGGTACAGACTGCAGAAAGTACAGTGTACAGATGGCACAAAATTTGAGGCATGGAAAATGATGCACCCAGAAAATTCGAAGACCAACCCAGTTGAGCTCTCGAAAAACCCACCAGGAATCTGTGATCGAAAAAATTTTCTGACTTCGAAAAATGTGTCAAAACCCTGGACGACTGTTCAGAATGCCCTAGCCGCCATTGACAAACCAGAAAATTATAGAGAACTGGAAGAATTCTTCTGAAAACACGGCACAAATCTGAGAACTCCCGTCGGCGCCCAGTAACACAAGATTCAAAAGGTTTTTTTCGCGGCCGGAAGGATACACCAGATTTTAAAACAAAAAAACGTTTCTGGAAAAAACGCGTCTGCACAAAACGCGGACAACCTGCAGAAGAACACGCACTGAGAAAACTAGAATGCGGCCAGGAAATACGTCTGCAAATCGCGGGCAAATGAACGAGGCAATGACGTGAAGAAAAAACGCGGCCCAAAGACTGAAAATCGCGACCTCCAGGCGTGAAGAAACGCGTCCAAAGAATGAACAGAGACGTGTTTTCAGAAAATCGCAGGCTGTGATGAGATCAAATCGCGTCACAAAGGAAAAACCCTCGCGCACGGCACACAAACAGGTCGCGCGGGCAAGACAAATTTCTGAACTCGCGCGGCCAAGACAAAGTTCTGAACTCGCATCAACAAAATGACCTGTTTAGAAATCCGACGCCAAAAATGCCCACGAAAAAAAAATGTTGATCAAAAAACCTTCGAAATTCAGGCACCCGAAAATTTTCACTGAAAATGTATTTTCAGAATTATAAAAAAAATCAATTATTTCGAAAAATTTAAACAAAATAATTTCAAAAGGAAATTATTAATTTTTCGAAAAAATTGTTTTCCTGAGCTCTGATACCATATTACGCAAGTAATTGGTAAATTAATTGATGTATTAACAATGAGCGAGACGCTCAATAAATAGTTTACAAGATTTACAAAACTGGAAAGTTTCTAAAAAGAAACTCCAGATAAGATCGGAGACGATCTTATCTCTATCTTACAATATCTTACAATATTGAGCATTAATAAATAAAAAATAAACATTATTTTAATACTTCATGATGGCATATAATTTTCTAATCATGGAGCCGCCTTCAATGTTGGCATGTGATTATCCTATGATCAAGGATAAAGAGCTCGGGCACATGGATGTTCAAGAGTTGAATTTGGAAAAGAAGATCAAAAAAATGGAAACAAGATTACTCAGACTCTAAGATAGTGAGCTTTTTCAAGCCCTAACATTTCCCATTTTTGTACAAAGCCAAGAGTTAAGCATTGCTTGTGATAGGCATTATGCTCTAGAGAAGAGGAAATCCGTACTATCAACAATGACATTATTGGAAAATTCAGCATTGATTTCCTTGACAAAGCCTCTGGACTGCTACTATATAAGGAAACACAAGAAATAAACATGAATGAATGTAATAATGCATGGAATGATAACTTACTAGATTATCTGAAATTGATGGGAAAGCATTAGTTGAATGGGTCCAAGAGGCCCAGATGGTTGCCAAATTTCATGTTAAGGAATGAATTCAAGGAAGAGATTTCAATCATGATCACTTTGTGCAATCACATGAGGGACAAGACAAGGCACAAATATTCAAGAGTTGGATATCCTACATCATGGAATCAATTTGTGAAGATAAGATCTACTTTAATTGGAGCATTTTGATTAGTGAATGCATTCACAGACACTTGGCCTGACAAAAGTTGGATCTTTTAATATAACTTGGATTTATAAGCATTATTGAAACATTATAAAAGAGTTAATGATGCTGATCTAATTTATAATGTGAGGATATTCAACAACCATTTCCATATTAGGATTTCAGAGCAAACTAGGGCAGTGATCTCAAAGTGAACAGATTGGTTTATTCAGTTTCCTGGTTTCACTTATATCAGGGTTTGTAGTTTCTCTTGTCACCATTATATGCTTTGGAGGCACCTAAATGATTAAAAAACCTTGACAATGTATTGTTGTCAATTGTCTGAGGTACATTTTCTTTTGGGAGGAAAGCATAAAATAGTTGATTGATTTCCTATTCAAATTGTAACTTCAAGTGTCCCACTGCCATATATACCAATTATATAGGCAGAGAAATTTCTAGACTTAACTTTAAGCTTTTCTATGAACACCAAGTCTATGATAGCAAAGGCTTCATGGTGTAAAGATTGGGAAGTAAGTATACTGATAGTGAAAGATGGATGACTATTGGCGTAATTGTGTTGATGAGTTTGAAGTCAAGAGACAAGAACAAAGTAAATGAATCCTAGTCAGTTGGCTAATATCACTTCTAAAGAGGTACCTGAGGGGCTTTCCCATTCAAAAACAAAGGTGATGTCTCCATATTCATAAAGGCACATATGGATCGGCAGCCTTTACCCTTGGTAAATTGATCTGTCAAGAAGAAAACAATAACATCCATTCAAGAAGAGACTAAAATGGTTTGGACCAAAGCATGAGTTATTTTCAAAGCAAAATACCAGAAAGGATTTCAGGAACAATGCACAATGCAGCCAAGCCAAGAAAGAACAGTTACAAAGGGTACAATATCAGAATCTGAATCTATTGAAGGAAGTGCCGGGAATGTAGAGGAAAGAGAGAAAAAATCGAAAGTTGCATGTGAGACCAATATAGCCCCAAAGATAAGACAGATAAAATTGGTTACGGGGAAGAGTGTCAAACTCCTCAACAAATACAGTTAAATTTGAAGCTCACTTGTCTTTTTTCCCAAGTTCCTGCTTCTACTTCTCCTCACACTTCCTCTCCTTCCAAGTCTCCTTCCAAGACACCTTCCCATCATCCATCACCTCCATCAGCCAAAAACAATCCTTCCATGTCAAAATCTAAAACCCCATCCATGTCTTGCCCCTCTCCTCCTCATCCTCAAAGCCCTCAGCTGCCAAATTTTTCCACTCACCTTTGTCCGATTCAACCTACCAGAACCATTTCATCCCCCATTGGGAATACTCCTAGGACACAAGTACAAATAGAGGACACACCTGATTGGATCAAAAGTATGGTCTCAAAAATAATGAAAAGCCTATGAATATTATTGCACTTTGTTCTCTTATTATAAAGTCAGTTCCCAAGAAACCAAAAAGGCAATCAAGGTTGAAGAACTCTCAAGGTCATATCATTGTTGAGAAAGCAATTCTTCCTAAGAGCAAGGCAGCTCATGAGATATAGGACTCCAACTTTCAAGTAAGACAAATTGCATTGGGTCCACAATCAAGGCAGAAGGATTCAAACTTGCAACAACTTGCCTCAGATAGTATCAAGAAGTTGGTAACCAATAGTAAAGACAAGGCTTCCCTTAAAGCTGAGAATAAGGAGTTGCAAGAGTTCATTGCATACGACCCATGCCTAATTTTTCAATACAAGAATCAGTGTTAAAACAATTGCCAACTAATGATCAGAGAAAGCAGCTTGATAAATTGGTAGCCTATGGAAGAAACATGTACAATTGAATTCATCAAGTTTGTGACCAAGGTATGCAAATAATTAATGAAGTTTACAATTTGTTGGGCAAGGTGTAGAAGCTTAGGAACAACATGTCTGATAAAAAACATTCCATGCTTGATAATGTGTCTATTTATAAGCCATTTTTTAGGCCTCCCCAATCAGATTTATTTTGTGGGCACCATGGAGTTACTTGTGTTAGTTTTATGATCAGATGTAATGCACAGAAAATTAACTTCAAATTCAACACAAGAACACAGCAGATACCCTGGGAAAACCCTCCTATTGAGGGGAAAAACCCAGCAACAAATATTTCTCTATTATATATCAATAATGGCAACAAGTCTCTTTACAATGAGGCCAATCTCAAGGCCAATATGCAGCACTTTCACAAGATGCAATGATAACAAGTAATCAGCACTTCCTTGTAACTCAGAAATGCCCTTAAGAAATTCGCTATCTGCTCTTGATAATTCAAAATCTGCACTTGATTGATCTGCCCTTGAAGAATTCGCACTTGGAAGAGAAGAAATGCTCGAACTTGATTGATACCCAAATGGAGTGGAATGATATTGTATTTATACTACTTGAAGGAGAGAGGTCGCACCTTTTCATGCAAGGTCGGCCATCATAATTTCAATTTAATAAATACAATTTACAAGGAAGGTCGGCCAAGAAGATAATTACAAAGTTGCCATATGAAGCGCCTCTTTACATTGAATAATCACATATAAATAAAGAAGTATGAAGCCCGAAGCTGCAATTACATCAACACTCCCTCTCAGCTAGGGAGAAATACTTCCAACTGCATAAAACACATCACCTCATCGTGATGTCTACCACAATGGCTACAACCATATGTGGAAAAGAAACTATATCACCTCATCGTGATATCTACTACAATGGCTACAACCATATGTGGAAAAGAAACAATATCACCTCAACGTGATATCAGATATCACCTCATCATGATATCTACCACAATGGCTACAACCATATGTGGAAAAGAAACGATATCACCTCACCGTGATATTTCCTTCCGATATCACCATCGGTGGATATCAACCATAATGGCTACAACCATGTATGGTATGTACAAGTGTTCATCACTTGCGTGATGTTGTCACCTCAACATGACTTTCACCATGGCTCTCCCAAAGGGTGAAAAAAAATCATCACGGACTCTCTCACATGATGTTGTCATGGAATCACACTTCAAACTTCTCTTGCAGATAAGAATGCATTAACAAGGGATTTCACCTCGAACTTCTCTCACAAAGAAGAACACATTAATCAAGGGATTTCACCTCGAACTTCTATCACAAAGAACTCATTAATCAAGGGATTTCGCCTCGAACTTTTCAAACATAGAAGAACTCATTAATGAGGATCA
>VDFB02032483.1:14485-87573 GCA_007258455.2 Sequoia sempervirens | reverse complement strand
TAGATTTTAATCAATCTTTTATTCTAGGACTAACCCATATTCGAAAACTCTACAAAGTATAAAGCTTTAAATCATATTATTCATACCTTGGAATATATGATGGTGAGCTTACATCTTGCAATGTACATATAGCTTTCAACACCCCTGAAAACTCTCACAAGCCTCCACAAATACCTGACACATGCCATTTAAATCTATCTATACTTTGCTCATGGTGCTTGACCTCTTCAATCCATAACAAACCCCATGGAGCATGGTAGAACTTCAGGTACCAAATTCTTGACTTGTGCCATGTCTTGGAGATGCAGTCTCTTCAATGTCACAACAAAACCCTAGACTCATGCTACGTGTGCAAAACTCTCCAAAGGAAGAAAAAAAAAGACTTTACCTTTTTCCCTTTTCCTATCATTTTTGCACCCTATTTACATTTCCATTTTGAATTAAGTGTCTAAACAAATTTTTTGAAACTATTTTGACAAAAATAGGCTCACTTTTGGTGACCTCTAATGGAGTTTTTCCTACTAAAACTTAGTGACCAAATACCTTAAAGCATCCATTGGGCATAGGATTCAATAAGAGACCTGAAACAACTCAAAAATAGACTTGAACCACTACTACAAGATACTCAAAAATAGGAAAGCAAACTGAAACCAATTTAATCAAAATAGAAACAAATGTGCAACCAGCACTTGGAGGAAAACAAAACTTGAAAAAACATGTACACCAACACTTATTAGACTCTTAAAAACCTACTCTAATATGTACAAAAGGCTAAAAGCACCTTAGAAACAATGCTTGAGATGAATCCCATTAACTGGGATTGGTTCCATTTCTCCATCCAACTTGGACAAATGAAAGGCATTGTGTTGTTTGAACTCCATAATCATGTAGGGCCCACTCCAAAAAGAATCAAACTTGGAATGATTTTTGGGCCTGCTCTTTAACTCATCCCATTTTAAGACAATATCCCCTTCTTTGAAAGTTCTAGGGGCTGCTCTCTCATCAAAAGACCTTTTGACTTGCACTTGGTGGATTTCCATAATCTTCATAGCTTCATTTCTCTTCTCCTCCAACTCAACTAGCTATGCCAACCTTGCTACCATTGGCTCTTCTTCTAACATATTTAGCTGATTGATCAAGTCAAGAGCTAGAAGCTCATTGGAGATAGGTAATCTTGATTCTTTCCCATAAACCAACATGTAAGGAGAGTTCCCAATTGACCTTTTGGGAATGATTCTATCAGCCCATAGAGCTTATTTCAACTTGGTATGTCATGCTCTCTGATTATCTTCAATGGTCTTCTTTATTATTTTGATTAGGTTCTTATCAATGGACTCAACTAGTCCATTACCATGAGGATAGTAATTTGAAGGTTTACTCATAAATATGTTATTTCATACATCCCATTCACTTATCCTTGTACCCACAAATACCAAGGCATTATCTGAGATGATTGAATCAGGTGTACCAAATATTGTTACCAAGTCCTCATAGAAGTTAAAGATAGAAATTTCATTTGCTTTCTTAAGAGGCACAACTTCTACCCACCTTGTGAAATAATCAATAGTTGAAAAAAACCACTTATGACCAACACTTGAGGGTGGATTGATAACTCCAATGAAGTCTAAACCCCATTTCATAAAGGGTTGTTCAACTTGAATTGGGTGCAATGGGAGAGATGCTAACCTCTCTTTACCTACAAATAAGGCACATTCTTTGCACTTCCTTACCCAAAAGTGTGAATTCTTGAATAAAGTAGGCCAAAATTATCCTGCTCTCATTATCTTAAGGGCTATAGCTCTTGGTGAAAAGTGTCCACCAGCTATCCCTTCATGGAGCGCATGCAAAATCTTGTCAATTTTATCAACTTCTACACATCTCAATAAGACTCCTTGAAAAATATTTCTTAAAAATTATACCATCTAAAAGATCATAGGGAATAGATTGCAGCCTAAAATACCTTCATTTGGCTTCATCCAACCCATGAGGATACTCACCAGTTTGTAAAAAATGGACCATTTCTTGCACCCAACTTGTTGGAGAAGTTGGTGCAATTGTTTGTTCTTCATCTAGGAGAGCTAGGACAACCTCCTCATCATTTTCTTCCACTTCACCTGAATGACTAGCAAGCTGCTCACACAAGCCTTTACCACAAACCAGCTTGGTTACCTTGATTTCTATGTCATATTCCATGACTTTAGTAATCCAACCAAATCTTTTCTCTCCCAAGTATTTACTCAACAAAAATTATTTGACACTAGGATGAGCAACCAATAACTTCACTTTATTTTTAGAGAGCATATGTCTAAAAATTTTCAAACTTCTAACAATGGAAAGTACATGTTTTTCAACAAAGGTGTACCTTAGCTCATAATCCTTTAGCCCTTGACTGAAAAAGGATATAAGCTGCTCCAAACCTTGGTCATTCTATTGTACCAACATAGTTGAGATAATATCAATGTTACCATATGCATACAAGACAAAATACTTAGAAAAATAAGGATTTAAGAGAGTAGGAGTTGAGGATAATGCTTCTTTTATTGCTTCAAAACTCCTTTTACCTTCCCTTGTCCAACTGAAAGATAAATTATTTTTTAACATAGTTGTTAGAGGCTTCAATAACTTAGCACAATCAAGTATAAATCTTCCAACAAAGTTGATTCTACCAAGGAAAATTTGAAACCCCTTCTTATGTGTTGGTAAAGGAAGAGCCAAAATATCATTTACCCTCTCATGATCAATAGTAATACCTTGTTTTGAGACAATATAGCCTAATGATTTCCCTTCATGAACAAAAAAGACACATTTTTTAGGATTAAGGGAAACACCAAACTCTTTACATCTCTCAAAAAATTTCCCTAAGTGATTTAGATGATCCTTTACTTCCTTGGAGTAAACTATGATATCATCTAAATATACTAGCACTATCTTGTACATTAAGCTCTGAAATTCCATATCCATGGCTCTCTGAAAAGTTGCACCAGCATTGGAAAAACCAAAGGGAATCTTCTTATAGGCCATGGTACCCCATTTTTGTGGTGAATGTTGTTTTATATTGATCTTCTTCTTTGACTAAAATCTAGTTATAACTAGAAAGGTGATTAAGCAAGGAAAACCTCTCTGATCCTAAAACTACTTGTAGTATTTGTTCCATTGAAGGTAAGGGATAGTGTTCTTTGAGTGAGGCTCGGTTAAGATCCCTAAAGTACACACATAGCCTAATCTCACCGTTCTTTTTCCTTATAGGAAGTAATTTTGACACCCATGAGGTATGCTTGATAGGAAATATTATGACACTCTCAATTAGCTTATTTAAATCCTTTCTCACGAGTGGCTCTAGCTTAGGATTCAAGGGTCTTTTCTTTTTCCTTACTAGTTTGGAATTTGGCTCAAGTTCTATAGTATATTGTGCAAGATTTGGGTCAAAGCCTTTCAAATCAGAATACTCCCATGCAAAAACATCATTAAATTCTTGGAAAAGTAATATAAAATCTTCTTTTTCCTCTTTGGTACAAATCTTGCCAAGTTTCAGGAGCTTAACTTTGAAGATTTCAACCTCTTCATAATGTTCTTAGTTGATTTGTATGTTGGATTTTTCTTTCCTTAGCTGGTCATATGAATTAAAAATAGACTCCAAAGTGACTAATCCTTTGGGTAACTTGTTAGTTTTCAGCTGTATATTGTTGTTGGAATCTTTCCTGATTTTTGGTGAAAAACTCAACCTCTTCTCTTAAGAAATTAACAATATGCTTTTCACTTTCAAAAACTTTCCAAAAAACATGATTATCAAGAATAGAAAGCCTAACAAAAACCTTCACATACTATTGTTTACTACTATCAATTATGCCATTTGGGATATCATACTATGCACCTATGGATGGAAGCCTATCAACATGTTTATTCTTACTTCTAGGAATGGACAACATATTGAATGCATCAAATTCTTCTATTAAATCCAAAACTCTATGCTTGTAACATCTTAATGCATCATTTTTGGTGGTATGGAGACCTCTTACCTGGTTAACAATAAGTTCACTATCATCGAATACTTGAAGACAACTGATTTTTCTCTTCCTTGCCCACAATAGACCATGAATCAAAGATTCATACTCTATTGTGTTGGTAGAACAACTAAAAGAAAACCTGAAGGATGAATAATACTTCTCACCTTCAGGAGACAAGCATAAAACCTCCACCAACACCATTTTTTCTCCTTGAGCCATCAAAAAACAACTTCCAAACACCATTAACTTGGTAGTTTGGCTACTATTCATCACCCTTTACCAAGTTAGGCAACAAAGAGTCAGATTCATGCATCATATAAACACCAAAAACAACCTCTTCCAATTGTTTTCTTGGGTCCTTTTGACTATTATCTGTTTCCTACTCATCCAAAACTATGTCAATTATTCCATCTACTTGAGTATCCAACTCCTTAGCCACAAGATGATCATCATGATAAAAAATAGGGAAATTAGCATTTATGGTAGTCGGTACATAAGGCTCAATATGGTATTTTGCAAAGGGATTTGATTTGATGGTGACCTTTGTGCCATATCTAGTCCTAAAAAGCATGTGGGACCAATCTGAAGAGAAATACCCACCTATCTTGGCAATAAAATCCCTAGATAGACATATGGCAAAGTATAGAGGAAACTCAGTAACATAATTATCTTGAGGAATGGAGAAGTTTGGGCACGCATGCAATGTTAAGATCAAGTTTTTTATGACTCCAACTATGTTAACAATAATACCATCCAGTTGTACTACCCCATTTTCAAGTGGATGATATTCTATTCCTAGCTTGTCAATAATTTACTTAGGCATGACATAACTACTAGCTCTTGAGCCTATCATGTAGTTATGAACTAGGTGGTCTCCAATTATCAAAGACACATATAAAGGGGGTGGTATAACCTCTTTTTCTTGTTGTTTAGTACCATTCTTGGAATCATTCATAAACTCAACCATAGATGGTTCACTAGTACCTCACTAGAAACACTAAGCTTTGACAAAGCTGATTGGAGAATATCTTTTTGCCTAGGAATGGCTAATGAATCCCACATTGACATAGTTACATTAGCTTTCTTCATATGATCAATAATATTGAAATTGGGAGTACTTACTTTGTTTTGAGCTTTAGGAACAATAAATTCTCCTTGAATAGGTGTTGTTTGCATTGCATCTCTAGGTTGTTCTTTACTTGTTACATCCTAGTTTCTTGACAAAATTAGTATATTTTGTCCATTAGATGCACCAACAACTACTTGGCTTATGTTTAGAACTTGTTTAGCTTGAGAAGAGCCAATATCAGCTTGTTGTCCACCATCAATTTCCCCATTTATTGACCTTGTGTTGGCTGAAATAGAGTTGTAGAACTGATTTGGTTCTTGGGAGGTGTTTATCCCACAAAACTCTTCCCTTTGAAATTTCATGAGAGAGACATCTCCATGAATATCTCCATGCATAGGTGGTTCTTGTTCAACTACATCAACCACTGAATTTTGTTGAGTAGCAGTAGCACTTAGAACCATGAGGGCTTGATTGATGACACCATTGGTGCACATAGCCTGGTTGTGATGTTGGTTGCATGGGAAACACCATTTGAGCTCTTGAGCCTTGTTGTTTTGTACCGGCACCAACTCTCTAGAAGTACTTGCAGCATTAGGATTATAAGGTTGGTATTGCCTAGCATTCAAAGTTTGTCTTTGACCTTGTGGATTTGCTTGATATTGAGGTCTACTAGGCTGATTACCTGGATAAGGAGCTTGATATGGGGCTTCATAAGGTTTGTAAATTTTGATTTTTCTACCTTTGTAAGGTTACCAATTCATTACCAAAGCTTTGCAGGAGGCCTTTTTGTTACCAAAATTTCACTTACAACTCAATTTGGTAGAGCTGAAACAGTTGTTACATCTAAGGTGAAAGGTACTCCAATAAATTTCTGCTAATCCTAATCATTTTCATTTGAAGTTTCAAGTGGAGTTTAGTTTTTATTATGCAGTGATTTACAATAGAAAGAGATTATACAAATTGCATGATATTGTTGTATTTCATTCATTTTGAAAAAAAAATGTATACAATGTTGTTGTTTCATTCATTAAGATCAAAATAATGCTTAAATATCCCACACAAGCCGTGGGAATGACTGAATTGAATTAATACAACAATGTATGCAAGCTTTACATCTAAAGATAAAGTAAAGGAAAAACACATGAGAAGAGATCATATCCATCATTGCCTTAAGGGCTGATGTTGATGTCAGTCATTCTATCTTTAGCTTGATCCTCCTATCTTCAACTCCTCTCATTCTCGATCTCCAGATGTACCTACAAATGATTGAAATATTTTGTTAGATCTCAGGACATGAAATCTCATCAAAACTTTCACCAACATACATATAACTTACAACTATGATGCATTAAATCAATCGATCCATTATCAGATAAATGCAAAAGAGCCAAAACAAATCATCAAATGAGAGTCAAAACATCAGAAAGAGCATTGAACTTAATTATTTTTTCTAAATAGTTTGGTCATTGTGCAAGTACAGGTTCATCTTTCATTTCATGGTTCATCCCATTCAAACATTACAATATGTGGAGGAGAATGGGCTCCCACAAGGGTTGAGCCCAGCATACTACATCCTCTCATTTACAAGAGAGGAGTAATGGTTTATTTTCATCATTGTATATCAATGAGTCATAGCATCCATCTACTTACATTTCAATGAGCATTCATCATAGTAATTGTAAAGAAGTATGTCTTAAGGTAGTACAGTCTTCATCATGTCAAAAGGATAAAGGACGCTTTCTAAATTTTCTAATGACATCAGAAGAAATAAATCATATATCTATTGAAGTTACAAGCAACAGTGAATGCCATAGTACATAAAGGAAATAATCTCATTTATCAGAGATACACTAATCAAAATAGTTGAAGGCCAATATGACAATGAGGAGAACAATGTTAAAGCCTTATCTATTATTGGACAGCCATTACAATGACATAAGTAGCATGTAGAAGAAAACAATCATAGTGCTCATGTAACTTCAATGAGGGATAGGGTCAATACAAAGCAAATAGCAATCCTGAGATAAGCACCATGAGTAGCCAAGAAAAAGAAGAGAGCAATAACAAAGTTATAAAAAAAGCAAGATGATCATGGTAGCAAAAATTGCTACATGAGCAATAGTAATGAAGGAGCAATCACTTTTGGCAGTGAGTTGCAAGCCATTGAAGGATATTTTTGAAGGTTCTAGTAGCTAATCAAACACTCGATGGAATACTTGCTCATGAAAGAATGCATCAACAATAGGAAAATCACAATATAAGGGTGCAAACCTAAAACGTCTAGGAGTAGACCATAGAAAGAGACAATAAGCACATAAGGGAAAATTCCAGATTAAGGAATTATGGACAGTCATCAGAGATGGACAACAATCATAAATAACGTGTATCATCTTCAGAAAAATAGAGTTTTCCATTTTTACAAGTTATCTCAGAATCAACATTAAAGGGAATAAAAATTATACAAATCTTGCATAGTGAAAAGAAAAAGAGAGCTGAGAACACAATGAAGTGAAGAAAACCCAACTCAGGTTAAGGGGATTGTATGTCCTTTCATCACAATACAAAGTGAAAATGAGAGCTTCCACATCAAATACAAAGAACAACATAATTTACATAGGAAAATCAAGAAAATGGAAGTCACAACCCAGGATTTCTAAAACCCTCAAGTATGATCAGATTTCTCTCATCTTCAGATACAACCACAACTTTAAGACTCAAAGAGCTTTCATTTTAATGGAACCCAGAAATGGAGAGGAGGCAACCACTAAAATACAAGAAACCTCTACATTTGCAAAAATAACACTTATGTATAAAGGAAAATATATGTGAAAGAGAAATGTGTTTCATTTTTCTTTTATGGAAAGTAAAACAAAGAAAGGTTTATGTTCTTTTCTTTTCAAAAGATAGAAAGAATATCTCATTGAAGCCATGGCCATGAAGTACATAAGGGCTCCAAAAATAATGAAAATGACAACTAGAATGCTAAGAGTTATTCATTTTACAAAAATAATGAAGCTTTTGAAGCCTTTATACACAAAATGCATAGGGAAAACAATTACATTAATTACTTTTTGCATTCACAGGGGCTCGAATTAAGCATTTTATCACCAAAAAGTAAGCAAAAAATGCAAATTTGAGGCTTACCTTAGTTGTCTGTGGAGAGAATACATTCAAATCCACATTCAGTTCCTCTGAAAGCTCAAACCAGAAGCATCCATGGTGGCACCAAGTCTTCACTAAGAAAATTCTATGTGCAAATAATGTGAAATCAAGTATGAGGCTGCAAACTTTTGAGTTTAGGGTTTTTTTCATTTACCCTCATATGATTGGCCAACCCTTTTTTAGGGTGTTTCTTCATTTTTATTTAAAATTAGCTTGTAACTAATACCATTGTATTAGGTCTTGCTAATTTTTGCATGATTTTGAAATCAACACATATTGTAAACAAATGGTAAAGTAGTAATTTATAAATTACTCTACTATTTATCATTAAATGCAAAATTAAGAGGTGGAGTTAACTGAGGTTCTCAAGTCCTGCAAAGTCAAAAAAGAAGTAGAGCTGAAGATTGTTTTCATGTTTTGAGGAGTCAACCATGTAGGATTCATGCATTGGATCGAGACAGAGTTGAGTTTTAGTGAGACTGAAGTGATCACATGCACCTGGTGATACTTGGAGTCTTTTTGCTTCGACTTTCAGTTAGATATGAGCTTTTTGAAGAGCCTTTTTGGGTCAACCATCATGTAGACTGAGTTTGCAACTGTTTGAGCCTAGTTTACATCGATTATGACTCCCCTTTTTGTGGGATTTCATCTTTCCTTGTGGGAGAGGTATTTGGAGATATTTTCACTTTTAGTTAGCTACTAGTTCCACCTCCTAGCTCTTTTAGGCCATCAATTGTATATATTGAAAAATACTTGGTCTTTTTTTTTTTTTAGTTCTTTCCTTTTGGAGAAGGTTTTTGTAACTCATTTTGTTTATAGTCTATACAGATCATTAGGTTACAGGTTACAAATTTTTGTCTTTATGCAGAATTTTCCTATTGTTTTCATTTAGAATCTATCAAGTTTGCATCTTCAGAATAATGCAAAGTGCCTTAATGAATGATTTGATGAAACTATCATGTTTTAACAATCAAAACCTTTAAGTTTTGTCTCGTTCATTATTGTACATCCATCACAGGTCTTAAGTTGTGCTTATTTTCATTTTGATCTTCAAACTGTGAAAATTTATTTTCCTTTTGAAGGAACAAATTGTTTAGCCATCTTTAGAAACATTTTTGTGATTAAGTTACCTTTTCTAAACTGTGTAAACAGTTTCTTGGAGAATAACTATGAGTAGTTCTACAAGTTTTATTATCACTTAGGTGCATCACCATATTTCCAACTTTAGTTTTATCAATTCACTTCAATTCTTTCTATCTCTTTTCCTTTAAAAAACCAGTTATTCATTAGAAAATCCTAAGGGAACCAGCCCATTGATGAGTCTAGTTTTTGGCTCAATTTTGATAGAATTTATTATCCATTTTTTGTAGTTGTCATAAACCTTGATACTTGGATGTTGACCTTTTTTATGATATTTCCTCAAAACTGTAGACATTGGGGCATAAGCTTATTTTTGTAACCTTTAAATGACACTGACATGCTATATGGACTATCTATGTTAATTTTACATGTGCATTAATGAATATTACTTTAAGATAGTTACAGATGTGAGATTGTTGTGTGTACTAACATTGTTATGGAGATATAATTAGAGCTTACAAAATTAAGGAAGATTCTACCAACTAGTCGTTTGCCATAAAGGTCAACAAGGTGGTCATTCAAAGGTCAATGGAGGGAGATTCCTAGTTCAAATTGAAGAATTGTAATTGCCTTGTAAATGGTTTTAATAGTTTGTTGAGCGAATATAGGAGCTATTGTTATGCTATATATGAGTTAAGGAAAACTAGGTTGATCAGATTCCACACGTGCATAACCTCCTTTACACTTTTTATTTTTTCCCTAAAGTGGTGTCCTCCTAATTTGCTGGAGTTGACCACCATGCTAGGTAGTTAGTAGTTTTTCTTCCCATAAATAAGACTCGAATGCTCCTTCTTAGAAGGTTGATCAATCTAATGTTGTATTTGCATTCTTAGTTTTTTAGTAATCTAGTTATGCTACTTGATTGTACTCATGTTTTCCAATGAATAAAATGAAGTTATAAGTTTCTGCATATGACTTTACATTTGTCTTAAGGGATACTCATCCAAGGGGGCCCACTTACTGAGCATTCCATCCTTTAGTTTAGTTAGTACTTTTTGTTTAGAAATTAGTTAATAATTTCACACTGTCTGTTCCTACAGCCACTAGAATTCCATTTTGTGACTGTTCCTACAACCAAAGTAGACATAGTAGTTTCCTATCTATTTGCTTAGATTTTCATTTTTGTCATGGATTTCAGCTTAGTATAGTTATTGGTTGATGCTCAAAAATTATGCTATTTCTTTCCAAGCAATTTACTTTCAACATTATGTCTTTCTTAGTTGTAGAATTAATATGGCTACTATGGATTCCTAGTGCACATACTGTGTTGAACCATTTCAAGTCTACATCCCTGGGTTGACAAGTTAAATGCACCTTCATGATGATTGAGATAGCTATTTAGATTAGATTTCCAATCTTTGAATCACAATTGTAAGGGCTTAGTTGTTAAATCATTGTAGGAGGCCAACATTTTTGGCATTGTTGTCGGGGATGGTGTCAAACTAGGGAGTTCTTTAGAGTCATTAATAGTTTCTTTCTTGTTGTTGTATTTCTAAAAGTTTTTCTTAGTATACCCCTTATTTAGGAAAGTAATGATTCACTATTCTTTTGCCCATTCTTTGTGTGAGTTGGTTGATATTGAGTCGATATCATATGCATAGAGGAAGGAGGAGAGATACTCATGGGAGATTCCTTCCTAATAACCATGATTCACTCCAGCTAGTTGAGCATTAGAATCTACCAAGAGATGAAGAAGAAGAAGAGACACACCCTTTTGTTGATGCATTTCTTGATCTGACCAGTTCTGAAATTTCCTATGAAGACCAAAATCAGATTGAGAATCCCTTTGCTTTGGAACTCCATCAGGCAGGCATGGGTGATCCAAATAGAAATAGACCTAACCAACTAGCTTTTCCTTTACCCATTGCTCATCAGAATGAAGTTGACAACCTCAAAAATATTCCTGCTTCAGTTCCTCCTAAGTTTTATGGACTTTTCATAGAAGATCTTGATACTTTCTTGTTTGATATTGATATACTCTGTAGGAGTTATGACTATACCACTAATTTCCATAGGTTTAAGTTGTTCCCTACCACCTTGAAAGAGGTTGCATTAAGATGGTTTACGAGCCTAGGAAAAAATACTATGGATACCTAGGAGGAAATGAAGACAAATTTCCTTGAGAAGTACAAGGAATATTGTAGGGGCAATGACATGAGGGGAGATGACATTTTTAGGATGCAACAAAAGGAAGATGAGAGTCTGGAGGATTACATTTTAAGGTTTTTGTTCTACCTACAGAAATCTCCACACCATACACTCAATGAAGAATCACAAAATTTTCTTTTCCTTAGAGTGATTAATGACAACTACAATGATGCTTTGGACCTAATGGGAGGAGGAGATATCACCCAAGTTCCTTGGGAGGCTATTAAGAAGATATTTCAGAACTATTCTAGGGCAGCTTTAAAGAAATGGAGAGCTTACCAATCCTCTATGGGTAAGTCATCTACCAATGGAGTTTCAAGGATGGAATTAATCACTTGCTAGTAGACTTCAAGCAAGAAATCATGAATAATTTGGATACTCAGCTGCATACACTTCAAGCAAAGAAGAAACAAGAGGAAGCAGAGGCAATGTTGGCAGAATATTGCCCTCATTGTAGAAAAAATAAGGACTACAGATGCAAAATGGTAGCTAATATTGATAGTAAGCAAATCCCACCTAAGTTCAAGCTAATCTAGGGTGATGATGATCAAGTCTACTACATTGCACAAAGAAGGCTATGGGCTCCAAGACAAGGTATGCCACCAGATCCATTATCCTTTGTTGGGCCTTATTTTAATTTGTATGCATCTAGTAACCAATGACAACCCCCATATCCATCCAATTATGGAGGATATCCACCACAACCTTGGAATAACACACCAAATACCTGGCCCAATCACCAAAAATTTCCACCCCAATGGCAACAACCTTAGGGGAACTGGTAGTGGTTTCAAGGAAATTGGAAGCCACCTCCAGGAAACTGGCAACAAACATCTCAATGGAGGGGAGGACAATAGTGGCCAAACCATACAAATAGTTACATGCAACCACCTTATACACCTAAACCTACTCAGCTAGTAGCTCAACCCAAACCTAACCCAAATAACAAACCACAACAACAACAGGTCTACTATGCTAATCCAAATCAATTCCTTGCATATGTTGTGAGTGTAAGTGACATCCACTTGCATTCAGGAACTACTTTAGTAGCTCCTTCTACACCCATCATCACTGAGATTCCTATGGAAGAAGAGGAGCAACTAAATGTCCCCATTCTACCAAGTGTACCTAAATATCCTAAACCAATTCCAAGCAGGAAAACTGAACAAGAAACACTATTTCCTCAAAGGTTCGAAAGTGTGAAACAAAAGGAAGATGAGGAACCAGCCTTTGACATTCTAGATTAGTTGAAGCATATATGTGTCAAGATACCCTTATTTCAGGCTATAAAAGATATTCCCATATATGGCAAGGCAATTAAGGAAGCATGCCTTAAGAAGCCAAGCAGGAAGAAGAATGACCCCACTATGGTTCATGTGGTGGGACAACTGGCTGACATCATTCTTGGGAAAGTGACTATTCCCAAATACAATGACCTAGGTAGTCCTATGGTAGGAGTTGTTATAAATGGGATCCAAATAAAGAATGATCTGATTGATTTGGGAGCAGTAATAAATGTAATGACCAAGGATATCTTGCAAAAATTAAATGTTGCAAGCATGAGACCTACTCCTATTGTCCTGTAGCTTGCTGATAGTTCCACAGTTAAACCTAATGGTATAGTAGAGGATCTAGTGGTAACTCTAGACTCTTGGGAGTACCCAACAAATTTCATGATTCTATCTCCTAAAGCTACACTAGGTAGGTACCCCATTATTCTAGGAAGGTCGTGGTTAGCAACAATAGATGCTTATATTGGATGTAGGACAGGAGACATTAACATTTCTGATAGAAAGAACACCAAAAATCTTGTTCTCTACCCTCTTGCTCAGCCATCACATGATATGGATAACTCCATATGGCCAAATGTTCGTGAAGAATCTGAGGAAATCAATTATGTGGCACAACTTATGATGTTAGGTAGGAGTTATTTCATGCAACTCCAGCATGAAGATGAAGTATTGTCTAACATAATTCAAAACCATTGTGAGGTGCAGGAAGACTCATCCTCTCATGCATCTAGTTCTATTGATCTAGTAAAGACACTTCTGCTTTCTCTTCTTGCAACCAAACCTCCTACAGCAATAGGTATGTCTCATACATTGCTGCCACATGAACTCAAGGTACCAAGCATTGGTGAAGCAACTATGATAGAGTTAACTACACAAGTGCAAATGTTAGAAGGAAAATATCTAAATATTAACAACAAACTGAGTGAAGAACAATAGTTGTCATTGACAAACTTTGAAGACCCACCAACATGCATTTGCATGGGACTATCATGATATGAAGGGATTGGATCCTAAGCTCTGCACTCATAGAATTTACATCAAAGATGATTGTACACCAGTGAGGCAGCCACAAAGAAGAATTAATCCTGCATTGATGGAAATTGTAAAAGGAGAACTACAAAAATTGTTCGATGTAGGATTTATCTACCCCATTTTAGATAGCCAGTGGGTGTCCCCATTGGTGATTGTGCCCAAAAATGGAGGGAATTGGCGAGTTTGTGTTGATTACAAGGAACTCAATGCTGCCACTAAAAAGGACCATTTTCCCCTTCCTTTCATAGACCAAGTTCAGGATTTCCTTGCAAGAAAGCAGTGCTTTTCTTTTCTAGATGGATTTAGTGGGTATAACAAGATCCAAATTGCACCTGAGGACCAGGAAAATACCACCTTTACCTATCCACGGGGAACTTATGCCTACTCGGTACTCCATTTGGCTTATGCAATGCACCTACAACTTTTCAGAGGGCAGTCATTAGCATATTTTTAGATATCTCTCATAATTGCATGGAAATTTATATGGATGGTTTTACTACCTATGGTGCTGATTTCAATGAAGCGTTGGAAAATCTCAGGAGAGTCTTACAAAGATGTGAAGATCACAATCTATTTTTAAATAGTAAAAAGTTTTTAATGATGATGTAGGAAGGTGCAGTCCTTGGCCACTACATCTCTCACAAAGGAATTCAAGTAGACCCTACCAAGATTGAGGTGATCACAAATCTTCCTACACTTGCAAAACAAAAAGATGTTAGGAGTTTCTTGGGACATGTAGGTTATTATAGGCCTTTCATCAAAGACTTTAGCAAAATGGCAGCACCACTGTACAATCTCCTAACTAAAGATGTTGAATTCCACTGGACAAAGGACTGTGACAAGGAATTCTCTGATCTTAAAGCAACTTTGACTCATGCTCCTATACTCAAAGGTCCCAATTGGGAGTTTCCTTTCCACATTCATATAAACACATCAGACTATGCTATAGGAGCTATCTTGGGACATAAAGAAGGAGCAATTGAGAATGTTATTTATTTTGTTAGCAAAAACCTGCAAGGAGCCGAATTCAAGTATACAGTGATAGAAAAGGAAATGTTGGAAGTAATTTAAGCCCTTAACAAATTCAAGCACTACATAATAGGCTATAAGATTTTTGTGCACACAAATCATGTAGCCATTAAGTACCTCATGAATAAACTCCTGATCTCAAGAAGGCTAGCAAGATGCTTATTGCTGATGTAAGAATTTGACATAACCATTATGGATAAACCAGGGAAGGCTAATGTTGTTGCAGACTTTCTTTCAAAGTTGACTACATTAGAGGAAAATCAAGTCATTGATGACTCTTTCCCTGATGAACACTTATTTTGGACCATCAGTGTGCATACACCCTGGTATGTTGACATAGCTAATTATCTGGTCATAGGGAGAGTTCCTCCTCATTTCTCTCCAAAAGAGAGAAGGGTGCTCATTGAAAAATATTTTCCTTTGTCATGGATTGTAGGATGCTTGTTTTACACTGGACTAGACCATGTCATGAGGAAATGTGTGAGGGAAGATGAGACATATAATATTTTGCATGCATGTCACATTGAACCCTGTGCAGGGAATTTTGCAGCCAAAAGGACAACAATGAAGATTTTGAATATAGTATATTACTAGCCCACACTCCACAAGGACACAGGAAAATATACAAGGAAGTGTGATAGATGCCAGAGGATGGACTAGCCAACCAAATTTGATGAGATACCCCTTTACCCCCAAGTAGTAATCACTCCCTTTGATAAGTGGGGATTGAATTTTGTAGGACCCATTGATCCTCCATCAAATGATAAATCCTATATCTTGGTATGCACTGATTATGTAACCAAGTGGATAGAAGTTAAGGCCATGAAGCATGCAAGAGTTAATGAGGTTGCAAAATTTCTTTATGAGGATATTTTCACACAGTATGGGGTTACTAGAGAGATAGTGATTGATCAAGGAACTCAATTCACCTCAACCCTTGTTACAACACTAGTCAATGAGTACAACATTAGGCATAAGAAGTCTACTCCTTATCACCCTCAGGCCAATGGCCAAGTTGAGGTGACTAATAGGGAAATTGAAGCCATTATGACCAAAATAGTGGATATTCATATGAATGATTGGGAAAACAAGCTACCAGAAGTTGTTTGGGCCTATTAGACCACCTAAAAAACAACCACAAGCTTCACTCCTTTTGAGTTACTGTATGGAAAGACAACTATGATGCCCATTGAATTTGAGCATAAGACTCTTAGGACTGCACTAGACTTAGGGATGGATATCTCTGAGGCACAAAAGGACATAATTATGCAGTTGAATAACTTGGATGAGATGAGGAAGGCAACCTTGCATCACACAGAGGTAGTGCATAATCAAAGAATAATGTGGCATGCCAAATTCATAAAGGACAATAAATTCCAACCAGGTGATTGGGCACTGCTCTATGACTCAAGCTATCAAGATAATGTAGGAAAATTGTAGACAAGGTGGCTAGGACCATATGAGGTTGTTTAAGTCTTCTTGAATAGTGTTGTTTAGCTCACTACCATTGACCCTGCCAGATTTAAGCTGCTTGTCAACAATCATCGCCTCAGGTTGTCTCACAGGCCAACTTCCAAGGAGGAATTCCTACAACAATTCACTCAACATGCAACACCTGAACTTCCTACAGTTGAAGGAAGCAGACCTAGTGTCCCTCCTTCTGGCTAACTAAGGTACGCAACTTGTCATAATAAAGACTTCCACTTTTGTGGGAGTCCACTTCTTCATTCACCCATCTTCCCATCCATCTCCACCTTTCTCTCTCTTCCATCACATCATCATAACTTCACTTCATTCCACTCCAAACATTAATTTCTTAACTAACTTCTTAAAAGGTGACTGGTACTTCCTCCATATTTTTTACACTTGATACTCAATAAATTTAGGTATGTGTGCATCAATTTTTTACATCTTAATTATCTTTTAAGTACATTCAATTAATTACTATACATTAATGTAGGCATTCTCCATAGCATATAATTATTCCCTGCCATTGTCAAATCATCATTACTACTATACATGTGAGGACACATGCTCAAATTTAGGTTGGGGGGGAAGTGTGAATACCATGTCCACATGTCAATCCTTGTTGGTCCATGTTAGCAAAGTTTAAGTTGAGCCAATTTGAATTATGAGTGAGGTGACAACTCGCATGTGTAAAATGACATCAACCACCACCATTTTTCTTGATCATATCCTTCATTTATTACTCCTTTACTACCTTTATTACTTCTATCATAATTCTAAGTCACCAAAAAGGAAAAATTTAAACGACATTGGCATTGAGAATTCAGCAGCGTTGCAGGAAGGAGAAATTTGGCTTTTAGACGAAGATTGTAGGAAGGGAAACTTTGCAGAGTGATTATTTAATTGCAGGTAGTTGAACAATGGGAGGTGGGTTAATTCGAAATGAACCCATGGTTCATGATGTATTACTGCAGGATGCACCTTGCCAGGCTGAGTTTAGAAACTATGGATGGTTAGATTATTTCCTGAAGCTTAATGGTTTTAATGAAGACATTGCATTGGAATTTACACAAAAAATTATCTAAAGGAAAGGTCACGGTAAAAGGGTTGGAGGTAAAAGCTACTAAAGAAAGGATTACATAAGTTACAGGGTTGTTTGTTGATGGTGAACATTACCTTGCTACCAAAGATGCCAGGTCAACTAGGGCTGAATTTATAGAACCTGGTGACCCTCCATTGAATGTGGACAAGCAAGGTGTGAAGAGAACCTCTCTACCTGAGCCATGGAAGCAAGTAGTTGTTTGCGTTGTGAAGTACCTTACTTGTGAAGTTCATTAGCTGAATCTACATTCTATGCACTTCAAAATCCTAAATCATATGAAGCATGGGAGAAGAACACTAGTAGAATTTGGCAAATAAATGACTACGTGACTAAAAAATTTAGTCAGGTGACTAAAAATTTTAGTCACATGACTAACACTAGTAGAATTTGGCAAATAAATGACTAATTTGGCCATTTATATGTGACTAATTTGGTCATCAGGTAAAATCAAAACTAAATGACTAAATAAATGACTAATATCAGACAAATAAAAATGACTAAATAATTGACTAAATTAATGACTAAATAAATGACTATTACTTTATTCTTTTTTCTTTCGAATTTGATCATAATCCATAGAGCTTAAGCCCCCCTCATGGGGCCCCTACCTAAGTAGGCCATTTGGCCGCTTAGGTTGCTTGATGCACTAAAAATACCTATTCTGTGGAAGGCATTGGCTCTCGATGCAGTCTTAAGGCCTTCACATATTTTATAAAAAAAATTAACATTTACATTCTTTAACTTTTATTACTCATTATGTTAATGAATCATTAATATTTGTAACTATGATTTGAAGCCAATTTGATTTTCCTGTTGTATTAGCATGTCAAATGTATCGAAGAGAAATTGTGGTCAATTTCACTAATAAAATATTATTTAAACAATCCAATTGCATTTTGAGGGCTATCTTTCATTTCAAAACACAAATAAAGATGACTAAATAATTAGTCACACATGAAAATTAGACAATATGACATTAAAGTGGTTAATTAAAAAAAAATTAATTGAGGGAGTGTATTGTATTATAATATAATATAATATAATAATAATAATATATTATATTACAATACAATAATTATAATAATAAATTATAATATAATATGATATTATATAATATTATATTAAATACTAATATTATATAATAATATTCTATTATATTATTATATATATAATATATTATACAATAATATTTATATTATATAATATTATAATATAATATAATATAATATATTTAAAAGCGATAGATTTAATTTTGAAATCAAAATCAAATGAAGTAAAGAAATGAAGTAAAAAAGCAAGAAAGTGGGCGATGGTATTTGATTTTTTGAATAAAAATCATAAAAAGGTACCTATTTTCTTAATACAATGTGAAAAATCAACCATTCGGCCTAGGGTAATGAAAAAACCCTAAATCAAAAAGAAACCGAGCCCTAATCTCATTTCATTTTTCACTTGTATTTTGGGAGAAGAAACTCATTCCATTTTTCACTTGTATTTTTGGAGAAAACTGAACACTGTCATGCCTGGGTAGGGTTTGAGAGTGGAATAGTGACTCATTCTATTGTTTCTGATGATTTTCCTGAAAAAAAATCTTGCAGAGGTAAGTCTTTGGTTTTGAAACTGGAAATTATTCTCCATTTTGAAGCATTTTATCGAGCTCACTTGGTCGCAACTAAGTATTTTCTGTTGTATTTCCTTTTCTTACCATTTGTTGATATCTCTCCTCTTTGTTTGATTTCCATTGGAGTATCTTTGAGGCTCATTTCTAAAGACTTTGGAGGGCGTCTCCTTTACAACAATCTTGTGTAAGTTTCATTATTCTTATCTCTTAAATTTCTATGGGAATAGGCTTGATTCGAGCTTAGTAGAGGCAATATGATAAAAACCCTTGTATCTCCCTACACAAATCTTGATGGGTTACTTTCTTTCTGTAGAAAATGTAAAACTTTGCACTCTCAACTTACTATTTTCATTATTTTGAGGGCTTTTTGTGTTCTAATGGCCGTGACCTTCATAGCATTCTGGGTATTTTTCTTTCTGTTCATTTTCTCTTCCTCATGGGTGTGTGGTAGAGACCCAATACTCAATAAAACAAACTTTTGTATACTTGACGTTTCCACAAAGGAAACTCCAAAAATTATATAAATGGCATGCCCTAAAATTCTTTCTTTAATTTTCTTTTATGCTTTTCATCCAAGTAAAGTGTCTGATTGTGAATGGGATGAATGACAGATTGGACAGGAGCAGCCAAAGTGTGTCTGAATTCCTAGAGAGCACCTTCATAACTGAGAGAATTATTATATTTATTGGAAATCTTGATTTTAATAGAGGGCTTTGTTTCAACTTCTTTCCACTTAATATCACAACTTTTGGCATTTCCTGAAATCTCTGGCCTATTTTCATTCATTTTCAGATTTTGTTCTTGAAGTAGATTTTGTAAATAATCTAGGCTTGTATTCTTGAACCCATTTTATTCTCACAATGCTTTCAATAATTTATTTCGAGCACATTCACAGCTTCATAGTGTATCTTCCATTCATGGTTGCAGTCACTGCTGATAATATACATTTAAGTTTTTTTGAAGGTTTTAGTTTTTCTTAAATAATTTTATTACTAGCTTATTTTTTTGAAGCAATCTTTTTTTTTAGTTTTTCTTTTTCATTAGAAAAGAAAAATTAAAAAAGAAAGGTTGCTTTTATATCTAAATTAGTAATTGTTAAATTAGAAATTAGAATTTAATTTAAATTTAGAATGAAATTTATGTTTTTAGTTTTTCTTAAATAAATTTTATTACAATAGAATTTTAGTTATCAAGAGACATTCTAATATTTTTTTTAGTTTTCTTAAATAATTTTATTACTAGCTTAGTTTTTTTGAAGCAATCTTTCTTTTTTAGTTTTTCTTTTTCATTAGAAAAGAAAAACTAAAAAAGAAAGGTTGCTTTTATATCTAAATTAGTAATTGTTAAATTAGAAATTAGAATTTAATTTAAATTTAGAATGAAATTTAAGTTTTTAGTTTTTCTTAAATAATTTTATTACAATAGAATTTTAGTTATAAAGAGACATTCTAATAATTTTTTAGTTTTTTATTTTTCATTAGAAAAGAAAAACTAAAAAAGAAAGGTTGCTTTTATATCTAAATTAGTAATTGTTAAATTAGAAATTAGAATTTAATTTAAATTTAGAATGAAATTTAAGTTTTCAAGATATTGTGGTGATTTGATTTAAAGAATAATACAATAATTGAATACAAAATAGAAAAAGTAGAGATTATTTCTTTTGCAAATACATTTCTTTTGCAATATCACTAATTCTATGCATTTTTTATTTATTAGACTTACTTTGATAATCTAGTAATACATTTAAGATATTACTTTGATATTTATTCTTTTGCAAATGCATTTCTTTTGCAATATCATTAATTCTATGCATTTTTATTTATTAGACTTACTCTAATGCTTATGGGTATCTGCATTTAAGATATTCATTGTTTATAGCTATTTAGTAATATGTTTATGGACAATACATAGCAAGGAGATATTGCTCTGATAAGCTAGTAATATTTAAGATATTACTCTGATATTAATTCTTTTGCAAATGCATTTCTTTTGTAATATCATTAATTCTATGCATTTTTATTTATTAGACTTACTCTAATGCTTATGGGTATTTGCTTTTAAGATATTTGTTGTTTATGCTACCTAGTAATATGTTTATTTTTTGATTGTGGATAGGTACAGAGCAAGGAGAAAATGTAAAACCAGTGCCTTACTGGATGCATTTACTGCCCATCTCATGTGCAATAGTGGCATCACTAAAGACATACATTCACACCATTTAGTTTTAGTTTTTTTCAATTTTAAAAGTATAATAAATCAGCAGTTTGCATACTACAAAATATTTTGTATTCAAAACTCTATATATAGAGTTCTTTGTACCATATTTTATATACAGTTTGAATATATAGAGAATTATTTTCCAATGTTGTTTCAATCCCAAATTTGTTGAAGTTTTAATAACATAAGAGCTTTAAAGTTTTATATTATTCAATCACAATAGAATTTTCTCTTGGTTTGCAATTTCATAGACTAGTTATTGTAATAGCATTCTCCAAACATAAGAGTTTCGATACACATCTGAAAGCATTAGTTCATAAATGACTAAATAAATGATTAACATGACTAAACCATGACTAAATAAATGACTATAATGACTACCATGACTAAATAAATGACCAGTTAACAATAATTAATGACTAAATATATGAATAAATTAATGACTAAATATATGACTAAATAAATCACTACCATGACTAAATCAATGACCAAATCAATGACTAGATAAATGACTAAAATAGTTTAGTCATAAATTTGGTCGCGTTATAAATGACCAGCAATAAACTACTAATGGTCACGTGACCAAAATTAGTCATTTATATGCAATTTTTAGTAGTTTATTTAGTCATATATTATTGTTTTTGTACTAGTGGAATGAATGCGCCAGACGTGTTATACCACCTCCTTTCAATCATGGCAGTCAAGACCCAGAAAGGTAGGGATAATTCCATTTCCCACCATTGTCTTATCAAATTATTAGTAGAGAAGTCTTTGCATGATGTGTCCAATATGACTTGGGAAGAATTCTTGAATATTGATCAATTTAGACCAGAGCATTTGTGACCTAGGAATTTGCCTCAACCTCATAGGGCTAGTAGGAGAGTGAGTTTTGTTGAAGCCACTCCTGGAGCCTCAACTTATGGCACAAGCTCTAGTGTAAACCCTTCTGCAGTTGAAAGAACTATAGAGATTAGTTCATTTAAGACAGAACATTCATAAAAAGAAAGTTCTTCAAATTCTGATGGTGATGTCCCCCTTGGAATCCTAATTCGAACTAGGGCACAAAAGAAGGAAGCAAAAATAAGGAAGGGAAAAGCTATAAAGAAAATTATAGGAACAAAAGCATCAAGCTCTAAGAAAGAGAAGGCTGGCGTTGTTCTTCCTACAATCGAAGGAAAACATGAGATCCCTCTTAGAAAAATAAGACTAGTTGGACCAGCCATTGGTATATCTCTACAAGGAAGCCCTGGGACTAGAGAAACATCACGGGAGGACACAAAAGCCCCAATGGGGCAAGTGAATGTTGAGGAAAATGACATATTTGAGGAAGCGACAAATATAACGTTGGCAGAGCTTTCTACCTGTGATATAAAAATGTTTAACCTATTCTAAGCAATTAAAATGCAATGGAGAAACATGAAGAAACACCTCAAGATTAGCCTAAGAAATTTGGAAAATGTAAAGAGAAAGAATGTAAAATAATTGCAAGTAGATATACCTCCTTTTTGCAGCTGAAACTCCTTGGTTGGCCCTTGATTTTGATTTAGTTTGTATGCTCCTTGATGGCTCTTGAAATGACTAAATGCAGGATTTAACAATATGCTTGAATGTAGATGCAAATGGATGAGATTGATGGCTAGATGAGTGCACAAAATGGCAGCATTTAGTTGCAAAATGACTAAGTGTTAGAAATGCCTTAGAGGATGGGGTATTTATAGAGAAAATTGAATTCTCTAGAGAATTCAATGGTTGAGATTTATCCAACAAGGTCAAGATGAAGGGCTAAGGTGAGTTGAGGACTCACAAGCCCTCACATTTTGACATGTGGAATGTGAACTGGATAAAGGTAGGATGATGTGTAGGTGATGTGGAAGGGAGGTACATGATGTGGAGGAGGACAAGTACCTTCCAAGTACCTTGGGGAGTGAGAAGATTTCTTCAAAAAGGAACTTCTTGTCCCCAAGTGAGAGTGAAAATGACATTTGAAAATTTTTGGAATTCCTCAAAAATCTCCATGGGAAAAGAGAAAGTGGTTGGAGAAATAAATGTGAATTAAAAATTCACATTCATAGGAGAATCTCATGGATAATAGAGGGTCTCCAAAAAGGTGGGAATTGGTCACAAGTGCATGAGGTGACAAGTCAAATATTCTAGAAGCCTTGGAAGGATAAAATGTGAATTAAAAATTCACATGGGGAGGAGAGAGACCTAGGATGAATAAAAGTGAATTAAAAATTCACATAGGAAAGAGGGTCAATGCCAAGAAAGAAAAATGGAAGGATTGACCAAAATGTGGTACTAAAAATGGCTAATGACTCTGATTAAGATTGTGCAAATACTTGATTATGATAATTAATAGAAGATTAGAGACAAGTGGCAAATGTCGGAGGATGTGACATTAATATTTGATTAAGAGGATACACATCCTAATTATGAATTAATTAAATTAATCCAAATTAGAGATGGATTATGGAGGATGTGACAAAGAGAGAGAAAAGAGGAATTTTAAATTGATTTTAATTCAAAAAGATTAAAATGACTAAATTAAATAAATTGGTGTATTTATTTAATTTAGAGAGGAGAAAGGTACCAAATAAAGTGTTTAATTGTTAAATTTAATACTTTAAGAATCTTATGTGGGAAGTGTAATATAATTAAATAAATTAATATTGACAGAATTGATGAATAAAGAGGTAAATTTGATCATATGGGAGTGGTCAAATTTGGGTGTCTACATTTTGCCCCTCTTCGAAATATTGTTAGAATAACAATGTTTTGAAGAAAAATAAAATGTCGGTGATGAAGAAAGTGGTAGGGATTGATGCCCCAACCTAAAAGAGGTTGAATGAGCTGTCCAAGTGGAGGGAAAAAGGGAGAGGGATGCCCCAATGTCAAATGGATGGAAGGAAATGATAGGGTATGCCCCCTCGAGAGGGTGGCTGGGGAAGAAACAAGGGGGGGGGCCCAGATGACTTCTTGATAGAAAGAAATGGAAGATGCCATTGGATAGAGGGTGAAAAACTAAGCAAGTTTGACTTTTGAACAGAGTCAATTGGACAGATGATTCACGAATGGCGGCTCCAGGAAAGAAGGGGATTAGTTGGGAGAAAAAAAGTTAAAAAAAAGGTAAAAAATACCTTTTATTTGAAAAAGGAGGGAAAAGAAGGGTTAAAAGGTAATTTGAAGAATTATCTTGTCTCATTGTTACTGTAGCAATTGAGAAAAAAGAAGAGAAGAGGGAGAGGAGACAGAGCAACAATGCCGCAGGATTATGATATAGAGATCATTCACCAAGTGGACGAGCTGCGGAGACACTGGACTCACTTTGCGGTGCCCCGCTAGGTGAGTAAGAAAACCATGCCATGGATTGTAATCATTTAGCATGTTTTATAATAGTTAATGAAAATGTAAAAGGCAAGTTTTGTGGGCGGGGGGGAATAGAAAAATGGGTAATTTTTAGATAGGCAGAAAAAAAAAGAGGGAAAGGGTTGATTAGGGGAAGTGTAAAAGAGGGCAGGCTGCCACACAGAGGGGCAGATCCACCTCGAGCTGGGGCGAGCTCGCCCGATAGGGGGCAGAGTCGCCCCAACTTAGGGGTGGGCTTGCCCCAACAGGGGGTAGACTTTCCCCGAGTTGCGGCAAGCTCACCTCAGGATGGGGTGGGTGCGCCCCGGCAGGGGCAGACTCGCCCCGAGTTGTGGCGGGCTCGCCCTGGGAACAGGGAGCGAACTCGCCCCAAGCTGGAGGGTGGGCTCGCCCCGTGAGGGGGCGGAGCCTCCCTGAGTTGGAGGGTGGGCTCACCCCAGGATGGGGCGGAGTCGCCCCGAGATCAGGTGGAGCCACCCCACACTAGGGCAGAGTCACCCCAGAGGCAGTGGAGCCGCCCCGCGTTGGGGCGGAGTCACCCCAGAAGTGAAGGCAGACTTTCCCCGAGCTGGGGCGGGCTTTCCCCGGTGGGAGGGTGGACTTGCCCCAGGATGGGGCAGAGTCACCCTGGGAGGGGGCGGAGGCCCCCGAGCTAGGGCGGGCTCACCCCGGCGAGAGGGTGGACTCACCCCGGGATGGGGCGGAGTCACCCTGGGAGGGGGCAGAGGTGCCCTGAGCTGGGGCGGGCTCACCCCGGCACCAAGGGCAGAGTCGCCCCAGGTTGGGGCGGGCTCGCCTTGGTAGCGAGGGTGAAGTCGCCCTGAGCTAGGGCATATCCTTCCCAATGCGGGGCAAGTGCGCCCCAAAAGGAACCAGGAGGAGGGTGGACTAGGGAGAGAAGAAAGACGAGATCGCCCTGATGAGGGCAAGATAAAGATAAAAAAGAGAGAAAAGGAAAGTAAAGAGGTAATTAAAAGATGTCCTAGGGCCAAGAAGATTGTATACTGATAATCAGGTGGTGTGGATGCAGGGATTTGTGCGATTACGGACACATGAGTGACGGTCGGAGGTATTGACAATGACTATAGCAGCGATGACTGGTGTTGATCATGTGGCTTTGAAGCATGCAGGTTTATTGCACTTTTTAGAGGTGCCGGTGATGAGGGCGCATCAAGCGATGTTGATGGCCTTGATAGAGAGATGGAGCTCAGAGACATCGATATTTTGTTTGCCGACGGAGGAGATGACGGTGACACTGTAGGATGTATGGCGCATCTTAAAGCTGCCGATAGCAGGGATACTACTTAGCAATGTGGTATCGCGAGGGGCCAAGTTAGAGCATACTATGACGATATTATTTGGACACGTTGACCTACCTCTATAGGGTCCACAGTTGGATCTAAATAGATGTTTGACAGTGGGGGTACCACCTCTGCCTTTATTTCTAGGTGGTCTAATCAGTGGGATATTGTTACCAGATTGTAGCAGGCGGTATTGTAGTCTGAGGTTTATGGAGGTGATTCGACACATTATGGAGTGGCGTAAGGGACAGATCGCATGGGGTACCTGTGTCTTAGCTCAGTTGTACAGGGATATGCATATGATTTGCTACCAGAATATAGTGAGTTTGACACACATGACCCTCCTACATGTGTGGGCATGGGAGCATATTATGGTGACGAGACCGATTGTTGTTAGGGAGGGAGATGAGGATGTTAAGGAGTCAGTGGCATGGGGGTATGGAGAGGTGAGGGGCTGGATTTTATGGCATAGGAGCTCAGGAGATATGGAGGGATGGAGGAGGATGATGGATGATTTGTAGGAGAGAGACATAGTATGGCAACCTTATATATATCAAAACTTCAAGGGATGGAGGGAGCAGACTGAGAGACAGAGAGGGTACTTTATGACCCAGTGCGTCCTGATTGGGATTCTTCTGCACATAGTGGAGATGCATCGACTAGACAGGGTGGTGAAACAGTTTGGGCTGACACAGAATATTCCTGGTGCGCCGAGGAGGTTTCGGCGACTCACCAGAGAGTGACCATGGGGGCTTGTGTTTAGATCGAGGGATGCCATAGTAGCATGGGCGGTGACAGTGTAGGTACCCTACCCTGGGAGATGTGTGGGAGTAGAGGATGCAGGAGTGACAATACGATATGACCGGTGGTTGCGTAACCACCAATGGGAGAGGATTACACCACTGGTGCCTATTGTAGGAGCCGTAGGATTTGGATCAGAGGATGAGGGCCAAGGGGCTAGCGAGAGGAGGGGATAGGCATAGGGGGGAGGAGAGAGGATGGAGGCAGTGGGACAGTCAGCAAGGAGGAGGAGACAGTGGAGGAGGGCTAGAGAGGTAGTATGACAGGAGAGTGGGCGAGGTCCTGAGCCTAATGTGGGAGGATAGGATGAGTCAGAGGTGGAGATGATACACTCAGTGGGGGGTAGAGCTAGCTAGTATACTGGTATAGGAGGTAGGGTACAATAGAGGAGAGTGTTGGTATGAGCTGAGCAGGGAGAGGATAGACATCAGGATGGAGGTCAGGAAAAGATGGAGGCCAAGATTCAGCCAGAGAGGATAGCAGGTAAGAGATGACTGATGATGGTACAGATCGTGACAGAGCAAGGGGGAGTGGGAGGGGGAGGACAGCAAGATGGATCTTGAGAGGAGACTGAGGCCAGGAGTGAGTTAGGGAGGATGGAGAGTAGGAGACGACAGAGAGGGGGATAGATTGTGACAGGGCAGGAGCTTCCCGTTGTAGAGATAAGTGAGAGTGAGGATGAGGAGCAAAGAGGATAGCCAAGGAGGCTGATGAGAGTGGGGAGGCATGGTCAGCCACGAAGAGTTTGGATCCGCCCTACTACGGAGGACTTGGAGGTTTAGCAGGAGTAGGGGGTAGGAGGGACGATGATGCTATGGAGATAGATGGAGATGTGTCGGATATGGATATTTGGTATGCAAAGCCATTGGTGGTGGTTCTTGTCATTACCTTAGGAAATCCGATTGTTCAGCCGAGAGACACTGTGGGGATGATTCAGAGTACAGATCATAGGTTGAGGGTAGCAGAGGCAGAGGTGATCAGACTCAGAGTCAAGCTATCGAGAGTACTAGTAGCAGGTCAGAGGGATTATGGACTTATGGTTGACCTCTTAACCACACAGGTAGAGGTGATGGGGAGGGAGAGAGAGACTGCAGGCTATCATACAGGGGATACAAGATGAGTTAGTTGTTGTTAGTTGGGACCTTGATAGACTACAAGTGGAGATTGTTATATTGCAGGCCAAAGGGGAGTCGACGGGGATGACAGAGCATGTGTCAACAGGCAATGGGCAGCAGGTGGGTGATCTTCGGTAGGAGTGAGATGAGCTGTAGGATAGAGTATAGTGCTTAGAGCAGATGGTTGGAAATATGGGGTTGATACAGGAGAGAGAGAGGTAGGCGAGGAGAAAACCCGTATTATGTGGGTAGAGAGATGTAGCGCAAGCGCAGGTATAGGTAGTGGAGGCAGAGAGGGATGTGGTGCAAGTGCAGGTTCAAGTGCTTCAGAGTGAGAGAGAGTTGGCAGAGGCACAGATACAGTCTCTCCAGAGTAGGAGAGAGGAGGTAGTTTTAGAGTTATCAACGTTACAGAGAGAGCAAGATGCAGCAGTTGTGAGAGTGCGAGAGCTTCAGGGAGATAGGGATGGAGCGGTGGCTCAGTTACAGGCTGTAGAGAGGGAGAGAGATACTACAGTGATACAGATGTAAACGCTGCAAGGAGAGCGGGATACAACAGTGGCTCAGTGGCAGTCGGTGCAGGTCAGTGGTGGGACAGGGACAAATATATAGGGATTACAGGATGCAGCAGCGGTTAGGGCAGTGGCTGCTGAGGAGATGAGAGATCGGGTTCAGGTAGAGGTGGCACAGTTACGCCTATCCCAGGAGGCTTGGGAGCAGGAGAGGAGGGTGATCATGAGAGATCGGGATAGATATCGTTAGGAGTGGAATTCTGCTCGGGTTCAGGTTGCAGAGTGAGAGGATAATGCGAGGGAGGCAGGATTTTGGATGGCCACGTACTACCATGTAGTTCTAGACCCAACCCAATGGATATTCCAGTATACTCGATAAACACTATAGATGCCAGTGCCATCCTAGTCGTTGGGGACACAGACCCGAGGTTATAGTGATTCACCAGGTGTTACCCCAGGTAGGAGATCAGTACCAGATTCACCACAGAGGTCAGATGTGGGTAGCTCATTTGGGAGGTGACTGGTTGCTGAGTTTTTGACAGATGTAGGGTGTAGTACTTATCGACAGAGATCAGAGATGCTCTACATCTCTGGATTTTGTACCTTATTTGATGATGTATGAGGGCTATATGATGGATACATGATATATTTTGATATGTGATGGACATATGACATACATGGTATTACTTTGATTATGATATGGGACAGTCCTCATTGACACTATGTAGTATGTTTCCTTTTGTGATGGGTGATCGTATGCACATGTATATGATATTTCTTACTTATGTGAATGGATATGTTGGTTTATTTATGCACATGTTTATGATAATAGATGCTTATGTGGATGGATATGTTGGTTTATTTATGCACATGTTTATGATACTAGATGCTTATGTGGATGATTGGGTTTACGTACTTGTGGAATATGGATGATTTTATTAATGCAAATATTTGCATGGTGATATGATGTCTGCATATGTTGTATCTATAATGACTTATATGTATGGATCCCTAGTTGACTTATTGTCATGTATGTATATGAACATTTTATATATGCAGGATGTGATGTATTAGAAGCCTGACACTTTGTGATGCAGGTGGTCATGTATGCATGGATCTAACATGTTGTGATGCAGGTGGTGATGGATGCATGGATCTAACATGTGATGAAGGTGGTGATGTATGTGTGGTTAATAACATGAACCTGATATGTGATAACACTTTTGTAATGTATAGTGAATTAGTGATAAAAGGAAATAACACATGGTCATAAGTCTCAATAAGAACTGACATGATAGTGGAAGATGGGTATGTAGTGATTTGTGAAAAATGGGTGTAATTTGTCACCTGTCAAAAACTTTTAGTATCCTGAGAAGAATGGGAGAGAGCGGGATAAAGTATTTGCACAACCAAAATCATAGGGTGAATGTAATGCAACGGATGATGAAATGCAATCCTAATATGAGTTGCCATCTTTGGAGCACTAATTTTTGCTATAGCATAAGATACCAGATACCCTGTTATGTAAGATCAAGGCGAGTTGGTATCCAATGCATGAAACAAACACAACAAATAGAAAGGCTACCCCAACACCCCAAGGGCATGATGACCTTGGTCGGGCCAGGTATTGGGATAACCACAAACACACAAGGATGACCCAATGTAATACAAGACCCCAGGGATCTTGGTGGGTACTACATGGGATAACCGAGAAGATAGCAACAAAGAAAAGACCAAGATAAGCCCCTATGTAGACAAGTCAAAGCACACCATGATATGATGGATCAAGGCGACCCTGAAAAGTGTTGATAGTGAGCTTTAAATGACAAATAAATTCCAAGACATCAAAAGATCAATTACAAAACGTCCTTTTCCATAGGATCAAGGGGATGGATGGGATTGATGAGGTCTGCTAGGAAGGATGCATCTTGTTGGGACCGATGATGGATACTAAACTAGAATGACCCAGTTTGATGCTAGATGTTTTTCATTAACCAAATCTTCTGATAATATTAGGATTTTATTTGAGAATAACAAGCCAAATAAGGACACAGACTGACACATCCTATAGGCCTAGGGGCTTGGGGGCTAATCAGAGATTAGCCTTGCCTACGTGAAAGCGCAGAGCCCTCGTAGTTCATGAAAATACTATGGGTAAAGCGGAAAGAGGACAGTGAAGACAAATGATAGACGACCAACATGTGATGGTCAGAATACCTTGGGGGCAGATCAAATGATTAGCCTTGCCTACGTGACAGCGCAGGGGCAATGTAGCTCGACAGGTGATGTGATAGGATGAGATCTAGATGGAGACCAACACAATGGATGATCTTATGCGATGACACAGACCGACCGACAAGGGGGGATTAATAACATAAGCTAAAAGTGGGATACTAAAAAGCTAGGGGATAGGCTAGATGGGTCGTCCAATGCTCAATCAATATATACCAAGTAGCCAAGGATGGGATGGGTGAGGATGATAGTGCGGATGAAAGCATAAAATAACTAGGATGCCAAGTAGATAATGATTAAGCCCTCTACGGATGATGCCTATTACTAGGTTTTCACCATCCATACTTATCCAAGGTGCCACCAAGAGGTGGTTTTCACCATAGGACAGATTTATTTCTCTTTACTATTTTTGGACTTTTTTGATTTTTTGATTTTTTTGATTTTTTTGATTTTTTCTAATTAGGTGGGGTTACCGAGCGGACTTAGGTGTAGAACTTCTTTAGATGTATGATATTGATGGCCTCTTCGAGGGGCTCTCCTTCAAGAGTAGTCAACCTGTATGCCCTAGATCCATATTTGGCGGCTATGATATAAGGCCCCAACCAGTTTGCCTCAAATTTTCCCTTTTTATCATGATCTTGTTGAGTGCGCTAGTTTTCCTTAAGAACAAGATCACCAACTTGGAACTATCAAGGATAAACCTTTTTATTGTAATTATGTTTGAGGCAGTTTTTGTATGCTTGCAAATGATCATAGGCTTTGATTCTTCATTCATCCAGTAATTCTAGTTGAGCAAGCCGTGCAACATGAGCATCCTCTTCACTGATAAGATTTTTCAGAGAAATTCTCAGTGATGGGAGCTCAACTTCAATTGGCAAGACAACTTCAGCACCATATACTAAAGAATAGGGGGTGGCGCTTGTCGGGGTGTGGATGGATGTGCGATATTCCCAAAGGGTGGGATGAATATGAAGGTGCCAATCTCGACCATTATTATTGACAACCTTTTTAAGGATGCAGATAAGGGTTTTGTTGGTTGCTTTTGCCTGACCATTACCCTGGGGGTAATAAGGCGTTGACCAATGATGTTGGATATGAAAGGTGTCGCAAAGGTGTTTCATGGCTTGGTTTTTGAAGGGTTTTCCATTATTAGAGAGGATGGTAGATGGGATACCATATCTGCAGAGAATATGATAAAGGATAAATTTTGAGATTTGGATACCGGTGATTTGTGAGAGTGGTATTGCTTCCACCCACTTAGTGAAGTATTCAATGGCGATAATTAGGAATGTATGGCCGTCGGATGATGGTGGGTAGATCTTGCCAATCAAGTTGAAACCCCATTGAGAGAATGGCCATGGTGCTAGGAGGGGCTGAAGATCTTGTGTCGGAGCATGAATTAAATCTGCATGTTGTTGGCAGGGAAGGCATTTCTTCACAAATTCACAAGCATCATGCTCTAATGTAGGCCAATAATAGCCAGCTCAGAGGATTCTTTTGGCCAAAGCCATACCATTTGAATGAGCCCCACAAACACCACTATGTACTTCTGTTAGTGCAGTGTGGGCCTCAATCTCATTCAGACATCTAAGGAGGATTCCATCATACCCACGACGATAAAGCATATCACTGATGATAATGTATCGAGAAGAATGATGAACGAAAGATTTGCATTGGTTGCATGTAAGATCTGGGGGTATAGAATTATCATGGAGATAGGTGTATATGTCCTGGTACTATGGGGAAGTGGGACCCACGATGTCGCACACCATGTCAGTCTCAGGGATATCATATGCTGGGATTAAAAGTTGTTCCACAAGGAACTCACATTTCGTCTGATCTTTGGGCATGTCAATGAGGGAGCCGATAGTGGCCATTGCATCAGCTGCTTTATTCCATACCCTAGGAATTTGGTCAAATTGTATAGAGGTGAAATATTTCTTGAAATCATCCACCATACGCTTGTAGGGTAATAGCTTATCATCTTTGGTTAGGAACTCATTATTAACCTGCCTAATGACTAGCAAAGAATCACCAAATACTTTCAAATGAGTTATGTGCCACTGTTTTGCAATTCGGAGGCTGGTGAGGAGAGCTTCGTATTCTGCCATATTGTTGGTACATGGGAATGCTATTCTGAATGATTTTGGAATGTAGTCACCTTGAGGGGTAACTAATAAAATCCCTGCACCTGATCCATTATGAGTATAGGAACCGTCAAAATACAGTGTCCAAGCTGGCGTTTCCATAACTATGTAAACTTCTTCATCTGGGAATTCAGTGTTTAGAGGGTAAGCGTCTATTAATGGTGCCTTGGCCAACTGATCAACTATGACCTATCCCTTTATGGATTTTCGCTCCACATATTCTATATCAAATTCACTTAGGAGCATGACCCACTTGGCCATGCGGCCAGTCAAGGTGGTCCTGGACAACAGCTACTTTAATGGATCAATCTTAGCAATTAATTTGACGGGATGGCTGAGCATGTAATGTCAGAGTTTTTGTGTGTTGAAGATTACTGCAAGGCAGGATATTTCTATGGGAGAGTAGTTTAATTCATAGCCGACCAGTGTCCAACTAATGTAGTAGATTGACCTCTCTTTGAATGACTCATCATGTTGTGCCAACAATGCCCCTAGGGCGACTGAAGTGGCAGAGATGTAAAGCGGGAGGGGTTTTCCTGGAATAGGTGGCATCAAGATCAGTGGATGAGCTAAATATTCCTTGATTTTATCGAAACCCATCTGACACTGTTGGTTCCATCGGAAGGCAGAGTCTTTCTTCAGAAGATGAGTGAATGGCTGACACTTATCCGCTAGCTGGGCTATGAACCGATGGATGGATTGCATCTTCCCCTAGAGGCTTCTTAACTGCTTTAGATTGCATGGAGGTGGCATATCTAGAATAGCCTTTACCTGGGTGGAATCAACTTCAATACCCCTTCGGGAGACTATAAAACCCAACAGTTTTCCTAACGTAACCCTGAAGACAATTTTTTGGATTTAGTTGCAGCTTGTAATGCTCTAGATAAGTAGGAGGTATTTTTCTCTAATCGTTCAAAGATCTTTTTCAAGACGGTAGGATGTTCTGCTCGTGTTCTAGATTTTCCTAACAAGTCATCGACATAATCCTCCATGATGATATGGATGAGGTCATGGAAGATGACTGTCATTGCCCTCTGATATGTTGCCCCTGCATTTTTGAGACCAAAGGGCATAACATTGTAACATAAAGTACCCCAAGGTGTTGTGAAGGCGGTCTTGTGTTGGTCCTCAGGTGCAATTCAAATCTGATTATAACCAGAGAAGCCATCCATAAGGGAGAGCATCTCATGTCCTGTTGTGAGGTTGACCAACATGTCAATGTTGGGCAAAGGGAAGTCATCTTTTGGGCAGGGTTTATTAAGATCCCTGAAGTCTATGCAGATCCAAATGTCGCCATTTGGTTTGGAAACTAGTACTATACTGGAGATCCACTCAAGTAGTCAATTGGTCTGATAAAACTTGCAGCTAGTAACTTCTCCAATTCCTTCTTGACTAATAATGTGACTTGCGGATGCATCTTGCGGAGCTTCTGTTTGACAGGCTTGGCGTCTGAGTGAACGTCTAGATGATGAACCACTAAGGCGGGGTCTAATCCTGGCATGTCTGAATATGACCAAGCAAACTTAATAATTCCCTCTTGAAGTAGCTGAACGATGACTGGATATTCTTGCTCTCAGAGTGACTTAGCGACATAGGTGATCTTAGGATTTTCAGCAGTACCCAGATTAACTTCTTGAGTTTCTTTGATTAGAATAGATGATCGAGCAAATAACTAAGTTTCCATAAGGGGAAGATGAAAATCTCCATCTTCTAGCACCTCCTTGAGGTTTTTGCCATCAGATGCATCCTTTATTTTTACTTTTTCAAGGTCAGGAAGTGCCTTGGGGAGGTTTTCACTAGATGACCACTTTTTATTTTTCTTATTTCTATTTTTGAGAATGGAGTGTTCATCTTCCCCCAATCCTGTGAGGTTGACATATGTATCTACAGAAATATTAACAGGTGTTCTATTACGTAGGTCCCAATCAATGAGCTCAAAGTGGCAAAGAGATAGGCTAATGGTGCAGACGGATAAGCATTTGAACATGGATAATAGGTCGGTGTGATTGACGTCATCGTATGCACGTATGATGGATTCCTCCTCGGGTATGTCTTCCAATGAGCCATTGTCCACGGTGACACTATTGGAGGTATTAGACGATGTTGCAGGGCCTTTCTGCTTTTGATCATATCTGATGCCTATGTTCTTTGGCAACTTTGATGTATCAATAGGTTGCAACCGCCCCTATTCTTCTTTACCTAGGCCCCTACCTTGGTAGTTATACTTTTCTGCAAACTTAGCTAACAAAGGATATGCCTCTTGAAAATATTCCTTTAGAGGGGGATTTGGTTGGGGTTCTTATCGGTATACCCATTGACTTATATCCTCTTCTGGTGCATCTATCTTGATGCTAGGGGACTTGAAAGTGGTGGTAGGGATGTTCTTACCACTGAAAGTGACAGTCTTGTCTTCCTTTGGAGTAGCATGTGAAAGTTGACCGTATTCGTGTGGCGATGGCAGCATGGTTGCTACATTAAAAGTAGTATGCATTTCGTATTCACCACACCCCTTGTCAATGATTTGGACTTTTGTGACTGTAGGATCAGTGGTGGAAGATGGAGTGGTTGTCATGGTGGAGAGTGGATTAGTGGATGATGATTGGGATGCCCCCATTTCGACCCTGGGACAATAATGTAAATGGGGAAATGACATCTCTAAAGCGCGGCAATATTCAAATGGTTGGGGGTCAGCATAGATAGTGACTTCTTATCCGTTGACTAGGAACATTAGGCACTGATGGCATGTGGAGGGGACGGCTTGCATAGCATGGAGCCATGGGTGGCAGAGGAGGAGATTATATGGTAAGTCCAAATCAAGGACATGACAGGTAGTGTACTAAACCATAGGTCCCACTTGGATAGGAAGACTGATAATTCCTTCTGAATTCCTTTCTACATTATCATAGGCCTTGATTGTGATGATCTGATTACTTAAATCTGCTTGAGTATACCCCACCTGTTTTATGAATTTTAGAGTACACAAATTGAGGGCAGAGCCATTATCTACCAAGACCCTTTTTATTTTCTGACGGGCAACCACGACTTCGATATGCAAGGGGTGATTATGATTGACATTGATGTTTGGCATGTCATTTTGGCTGAAATGCAGTTGATAAGATAAAGCTAGGTGTCCTACCAAAGCTTGGAATCATGTAGGATCAATGTCATTAGGTACATGGGTTTCCTGTAGGGCTCTATTGAGGATTTCTTGATGTATAGGAGAAGACTTAATCAAATCCAAAATGGAGATATGAGCAGGGGTCTTTCCTAAGTGATCAAGGATGTTGTACTGAGAACTTACAGGAGTTGATTGGGCAGATGTGGAGGCCACAGGGACAGTGATGCGGGCTCATCATGTAGTACCAGCACACTGAGGGTCTTTGGCTTTGACATGTATCATGGATACATGGGGTTCTACTTGCTCAATGTAATGAATAATACCCTCGTAATTGAGGGGTACATTTTTATAGCTCACGTTATTTGTGTTGTTGTCTTGGGGATTACTGTTGGAGGTGTTCGGGCCTTGATTATGGTTTGGGAAGGCATTTTGATATGTCTGTAATTGAGCATTGGACGACGAAGCTTGACTGGAGTCAACCTTGATATCTCCCCGATCAATTAGATCTTGTACATAGCTTGTTAGACCCTAACACTTATTCAAAGAATGTCCTTTGATTTTATGGAACTCACAATATTCATTTTCCCTAAACCATGCGGGCTTGGGTTTGGATTCGTCAAGTGGCTTGGTGACAAGATATGTGATGGGATAATTGATTTGTAACAATTTATTGAAGAAAACACTCAGGGGTTCCCCTAATTGAGCATACTGGTGCTTGGTGTTCCCCTGGATGTTTGACTGCTGAGGAGGATGAGGTGCCCCCTATGGTTCAGATATGGCATTAGGTATAGAGGGTTGCTGTCTCAGGGATGTATTAGCCACTTGGACATGTTTAGTATCAGTCACACCATCATTCACTGTGTTCTTGTTCTTGTTCCAAAAACATGGTTTGTCTCCAAATGACCTTTCTTTATCATGGCCATGTATTTGATGTGCCCTTTGGCAACAAGGGCACGTTCAAGGATAGGTCCCTTTTCCACTATCTCCGCAAAAGTGGTGACACAATGTAACCTAAAGTTATGAGCCATATCGGGATGAGAGTTCTCCACGAAGAGAGTGACCATGTCCTTCTCCTTCAGAGGGGTTTTCATTTGGCTTGCTAGTGCACACCACCTTTGGAGGTAGCTACTAAAGGTTTCCCCCTCACGTTGTTTCTCTTTGAGGAGATCTAAGGTGTCAGTGTCCTCCAAATTGAAAGAGAAGTAGGAGACAAATTTTTTTGACAGGTCCGCAAAAGATTTTATGGACCCTTTTTCAAGGGTCATGAACCAATCTAGGGTGTTGCTTGCCAGGCTTCGTGGGAATAGGCGCAAGAGATAGTTGTCATTGTGCATAACCTCTTGACACTGGGAGTAAAACTAACTCCTGTAAGTGGGCCTTAGGATCTTTGTTCCCCCTGTATTTGTCAAACTTTGGCATTTCAAAATGTTTAGGGAATGGGATCAATGAGATGGAGGGATCAAATGGATACAGGCATATGTCTTCAAATTTGAATGATTGTTTTCTAGTCCCAGCTTGAAGATCCTTCAAAGTGGCTTTGATTTCCAATAAATCTGAGTTGACCGGTGGCGGGTTGGGGGGATATGGATGATATGACGATAAAGGATCTTGCTGAGAGAGCATCAGATTGTTGAGGTATGGATTTTGATAGTTGGGTGATGACATCCCTTGTTGGTATGCTGGGGGATTTTGTTGATACGGGGGCTATTGTTGTGGGGTATAGTATGGATTTGTTTGATAGAAGTGTGAGGTAGGCTATTGAGGAGCTTGGATAGGATGTTGCAGATTGATTTATGGGTGTTGAAAGTATTGTTGTGATTGTTGGGAGGCCACATAAGGTGGTTGTTGATGAAATTGTTGTTGATTATGATAGTAATAGTGCTAAGGAGGTTGTTGTGATGTCAACTGTTGTGTGGGCCAAGATGGGGTGTTGTGTTGTGGTTGAGTTTGCAGACATAAAATGGATGCGAGGAATGGGGATATGGTCTGAGCGACAGGTCAGGATGGATTTCCTTGCGATTGGTATGGTGATTGTTGAGAAGAAATCAAAGAATTATGTAGGGGTTGTTGCTGATGAGGTGGCTGAGATAACGTAGAGGTGTTCTGCAAAGGGGGTTGTTGGGTACCAACTGAAACATTTGGTTGGGACGTGACTTGTGGGGGTAATTGAGGTGGAAGGTTGGATTGATGAAGCTGTTGAGATGTATATGAAAGTGATGGTGAGTTTGTGGCCCCAGGAGGTGGGAGTAATGCGGTAAAGGGGGTGCCCCCAATGTTGACGGAAGGTTGATTCAAAAGAGGTGGTGCTATTAGTGTTAATGGTGTAGGTTGTGGAACATTTTGTGGCATACCATAGGCAAAAGGATTATTGGGATTAGGCACTTGAGGACCCCCCATAATTGAGATTGGAGCATGTGGGGGGTGGTTAACATGATAAAGAATGGCATTTCCAAATTCAGGTTGATGCCAACCCTCAACTGGAGGAACATTGGGGATGTACGAACCCTCTGGTGCATTTTGTGAACCTTGGGGTGCATTAGGTGTGGAGCTCCTATATTTGGATAAGTCAACACTTGAGGGAGGTTTGATACCCTTCTCAATTAGGTGGGCCAAAATTTCTTCCCCATGTTTTTCAAATAGATGGTCAGTCATTTGTACATTGGCAGGATTACTAAAATGTTCCTCAAGCGTGAGTTCGGGTTGATTAGCCATACTCTCTTCACTGTGTGGTGAGTTGTTCTGATTTTTGATGTTGGAGTGTGATGAAGTACCATTATGAGGATCTTGGGGGATGTTGTTAGGATCTTGAACAATATTTGCACCATTGGTGGGATTTGTATTGTTATTAAGGTCTTGAGACATGTTTGCTTGGGAGTTTTGACCTTGTTGTTGTGCCATTTGTTTCTTAACTTGTGGCCTAGTTTGAATGGGAATGCAAGTGTGCTATGGGTGGATTATAAAGATGTCTTTGATGAATGATTTGATTGTGATTGGATGAGATCCGATTTTGATGGGATGAGATGGGATTTGGATTTAGATTGGATTTTGTTTAGATAGATTGGATTGGATTGGATTTTGATTGGATGGGATTTTGATTGGGTAGATTGGATTGGATTGGATCATTAAGATCGATAGGATTGTGTTGATTGAATGAATGTGATTTGATTGATTAGGTAATTGGATAATTTGATCAAATGATTGGGTTTGATAGATTTGGATGATTGGATGGGTATGATTGGATGATGAAAGATGTGAGAGACCCTGAGTTGAATCAAAGAAAGTTACCTTTAGTGACCTAGAGTATTGATTGATTAAGTGGATGATCACGGCACCAAATCCACCTCAAGATAGAAATGGATTGATTTGGGCCGAGGATGATAACTTACGACACCGAATTTACCTCAAGATGGAAGTAAATTAATTTGGGGTCAAAGTTAATGACTAATAATCAAATTCAAGTGCTAAGGTCAACTTAGGTAACCACTTTGTAACACAAGGTTAAGGCGATTCGATTATGGGTGACATTTATGAGATACGGGTTTGGTGGTGTAAATGGTAAAATTTTGATGTTCACTAGGTGATGATATGGGCTTTGAATGGGTTGTGGGAAAATTTAAAATGAGCGAATGGGATTGAGGACATTTGTGGAGAATAAATGGGGATTTAGAATAGTTAAATAGAGGTTTGGAATGATAAAATAGAGGTTTAAAATGATCAAATGGAGGTTTGGGATGATGAGATAACAGTTGGGAATGATTAAATGATGGCGTAGAGGCTAAACGGATCCAAACAGGGAGATTTTGGGTGTTCAGGAGGGCAGATTTGCCCCTCTGTAGTAAATCAAAGGGCACAGTCGCCCTTCTGTGGTAAATCAAGGGCACAGTCGCCCTTCTGTGGTAAATCAGGGAGCACAGTCACCCTTTTGTAGTAAATTAGGGGTGCAGTCGCCCTTCTATGGTAAATCAAGGGCTTGGTTTGATGAAAATGACTATGGCAAGGACTTTAAGATGACAATAATAAGGCCAATTTGTTAGAAAGTTTACTGGTTTCTCACAAGAAAACACTTTCAAGCAAATACACTCCTATGATTAGTGTTAAGGGTATGGCTGAAGAGGTCTTAATCTAGGATGCACAAGGTGTCTACAGAGTCCTCGATATACTCTCGGTACGTGAGGCACAACCGTGAACACCAGCCCATCACAAGCGTGAGTTGGGAACCCCAACAAGATACTAAGGGCTCAGACCAACTCTTCACATCTATCTAGGTATCACCCTAGCTTCGATACTCTGCCAATTATGATGAGACTGGATTGGGGTATAGCTTTTGCTCTCCCCCTTTTATATACCCCGCCGGTACACGTGGTTGGAATCATCCCTTGGGGTGATGAAATCCCCAAGTAGGTCCCACTATAAAGAAAGCACTAATCACCTCCAACTACTCCCTAGGCTCACACAAAGTGCAAGGGGAAAGTGAAAACAAACTAATGCTCCCTTTGGGTAATACAAAGAGAAAAACACTGCAAGCAATGAATATTACTTCCCCTAATTAAACTATATCCCCATATTAACAAAAAGAGCAAGGATAGCTTTAAAAATCTGAGCAAATGGATAGCCCCTCAAGCAAATGTTAATTGTTTTATCCTGCTTTCTTCATCAATTACACAAGAATATGCTGCAAAATGTTAGAGAAAACACAAATATCCTTGCAAGAAACAGTGTTAAGGGGTTAGTACCTAAAAACAACAAACCAAAGCTAAAATGACAGTTTTACCTTTCAAAATGTGTTGCTTTGCGGTGACAAGAGGGCGTAGTCGCCCTTCTGCAGTAAATCAGGGGCGCAGTCACCCTTCTGCAGTAAACCAGGGGGTGCAGTCACACTTCTACGGTAAATCAGGGGTGCAGTCGCCCTTCTGCAGTAAACCAGGGGGCGCAGTTGCACTTCTACAATAAATTAGGGGCTCAGTCACACTTCTGCAGTAAAACAGGGGCACAGTCGCACTTCTATGGTAAATCAGGGGCGCAGTCGCCCTTCTGCGGTAAATCAGGGGCATAATCACCCTTCTGTGGAAAATCAGGGGCGCAGTCGCCCTTCTGCAAAAAATGTTAGTACAGAGTTTAGCCCAAGGGGGCGTAGTCCCCTTTCTGCAGAAAATGTTAGTACAAAAGTTTAACTGAGGGGCATAGTTTCCCTTCTGCAAAAAATGTTAATACAGAGTTTAGTCCAAGGGGGCGTAGTCGCCCTTCTATAGAAAATGTTAGTACAAAAATTTTAGCCAAGGGGGCGTAGTCGCCCTTCTGAAAAAAATATTAATACAGAGTTCAGCCAAAGGGGGCATAGTCACCCTTCTATAGAAAAAAAGAGGGCGCAGTTGCCCTTCTGCGGTCACCAGGGGGCGTAGTCACCCTTCTGCGGTAAAATAGGGGCGTAGTCGCACTTCTGCAGTAAAACAGGGGCGTAGTCACCTACGGAAAATTAGGGGCGTAGTCGCCCTTTTGCAATGTAATCCTTCAAAAAGCTCAACAATAGCAAATGTGAAATATAGGAACCCGCTTGTGGGTCCCACTTGGCATGCCAAAAATGTGATATCAAAATGTTTAACCTATTCTAAGCAATTAAAATGCAATGGAGAAACATGAAGAAACACCTCAAGATTAGCCTAAGAAATTTGGAAAATGCAAAGAGAAATAATGTAAAATGATTGCAAGTAGATATACCTCCCTTTTGTAGTTGAAACTCCTTGGTTGGCCCTTGATTTTTATTTGGTTTTTATTCTCCTTGATGGCTCTTGAAATGACTAAATGGAGGATTTAACTATATGCTTGAATGTAGATGCAAATGGATGAGATTGATGGCTAGATGAGTGCACAAAATGGCAGCATTTAGTTGCAAAATGACTAAGTGTTAGAAATGCCTTAGAGGATGGGGTATTTATAGAGAAACTTGAATTCTCTAGAGAATTCAATGGTTGGGATTTATCCAACAAGGTCAAGATGAAGGGCTAAAGTGAGTTGAGGACTCACAAGACCTCACATTTTGACATGTGGAATGTGAAATGGATAAAGGTAGGATGATGTGTAGGTGATGTGGAAGGGAGGTACATGATGTGGAGGAAGGATAAGTACCTTCCAAGTACCTTGGGGAGTGAGAAGATTTCTTCAAAAAGGAACTTCTTGTCCCCAAGTGAGAGTGAAAATGACATTTAAATTTTTTTGGAATTCCTCAAAAATCTCCATGGGAAAAGAGAAAGTGGTTGGAGAAATAAATGTAAATTAAAAATTCACATTCATAGGAGAATCTCATGGATAATAGAGGGTCTCAAAAAAGGTGGGAATTGGTCACATGTGCATGAGGTGACAAGTCAAATATTCTAGAAGCCTTGGAAGGATAAAATATGAATTAAAAATTCACATGGGGAGGAGAGAGACCTAGGATGAATAAAAGTGAATTAAAAATTCACATAGGAAAGAGGGTCAATGCCAAGAAAGACAAATGGAAGGATTGACCAAAATGTGGTACTAAAAATGGCTAATGACTCTGATTAAGGTTGTGCAAATACTTGATTATGATAATTAATAGAAGATTAGAGACAAGTGGCAAATGTAGGGGGATGTGACATTAATCTTTGATTAAGAGGATGCACATCCTAATTATGAATTAATTAAATTAATCCAAATTAGAGATGCATTATGGAGGATGTGACAAGGAGAGAGAAAAGAGGAATTTTAAATTGATTTTTAATTCAAAAAGATTAAAATGACTAAATTAAATAAATTGGTGTATTTATTTAATTTAGAGAGGAGAAAGATACGAGATAAAGTGTTTAATTGTTAAATTAAATACTTTAAGAATCTTATGTGGGAAGTGTAATATTAATTAAATAAATTAATATTGAAAGAATTGATGAATAAAGAGGTAAATTTGATCATATGGGAGTGATCAAATTTGGGTGTCTACACTACCATTGCAAAAAAAGTTGAAAGTAAAGAGTATGAGGAGAATTAGGAGCTCCTGCAACAAGAGCAAGAGCAAGAGTTCCTGCAACAAGAACAAGAATCCCTGTAGCTGGGGCCATATGAAGAGCAAGCATCAGTGCTAGGAATTTTTTTGGTAGTAATATATAAGCCCTTTGATTTTTCAATGCATATGGTATCCATGAACTTATGGAATGAGATATAAAGGAGGGAAGAAGAATGGAAAAAGGAGAAATGCAGGCTGAAATAGGAGATTAAAAAGAAAGATGAAGATATTGAAGAGAAAAATACAAAAAATGTTGCTTTGAAGGAGAAGGTGGACAATATAGCAGCCTTAATACCTTAGATATTAGAGTGCAGGACTCCTCCAAGGGTCTGTGCTCTATATTTGAAGGAGAAGAATCTTTCTTTTAAACTAGCAAGAATTATTTTAGGTTTGAATCCTTCCATTGAGATTCCTCTTGGATTTTTCTAGGCTTATCAGATTGGTCCTCCTGAAATAAGAATTTGTTGTGTGAATTCTATTTGCATAATTATGTTGTCCCAAGATCATGATTGGAATCCATTTTTGTATGTTGGGGATGTCCAATTAAGGGCATTTATGTCTTGGATACAGAATGAAATTAGTTGGGGACAACAGTTCAGGACTTATAGGTAAATAGAATCCAACACTCCCTTCCCCATCAGGGTTGAATCTAGAAATCCAGGAGAAATTTCAAGGATTGGCACATAATTCTTTATTGACCAAGCTATAGTAGTAGGATCCTACCTGAGAGATAAATGATTTACAAAGAATATGAGAAGGTAGCAAAAACCATAGGGAAATCTGTAATGGGATATCTGTCAGAAAGGTGGAATAGTTTGAATGATGAGTTAAAAGAAGTTGAGCCTCACTCTCTGTAGAACTATGTTGCAACATGCAATAGGGTTGATAGATATATACAAATTGGAAGGACAAAGGGACAATTTTGGCTTTCATTAATTTTTCAGCCACCTATCCTATTATGGCTTGTGCAAAATTTTGGGTATTATCAATATGATATAGCTGCAAAGAGACAAAGATGGAGTAGGTTGGACAACAAGCAAGGGTTCTATTAGGACCCTAATTCATGCACTGTAAGAATTGATGTAAGACAATTGGAAATTGCAAATTTTAGGGAATTAACTAAGCAAAAGAACAACCATTCCTCTGTTGGAGGACTAACAAAGCCTTAGGTTGGGGGGAGTGATGAGTCTAGTTTTTGGCTCAATTTTGATAGAATTTATTATCCATTTGCTATAGTTGTCATAAACCTTGATACTTGGATGTTGACCTTTTTTATGATATTTCCTCAAAACCATAGACATTGGGCATAAGCTTATTTTGTAACCTTTAAATGACACTGACATGCTATATGAACTATCTATCTTAATTTTACATGTGGATTAATGAATGTTACTTTAAGATAGTTAAAAATGTGCAATTGTTGTGCGTACTAACATTGTTATGTAGATATAATTAGAGCTTACAAAATTGAGGAATATTTTTCCAGTTGGTCATTTTCCATAAAGGCCAACAAGGTGATCATTCAAAGGTCAATGGAGGGAAGACTCTCTTTGGAGGGATATTCCTAGTTCAAATCAAAGAATTGTAACTGCCTTGTAAATGGTCTTAATAGTTTTTTGAGCGAATATAGAAGCTATTGTTATGCTAGATCTGTGTTAAGGGAAACTGGGTTGACTAGATTCCATGCATGCATAACCTCCTCTCCACTTTTTATGCTTTCCCTAAAGCGGCGTCCTCCTAATCTGCTGGAGTTGACCACCTTGCTAGGTAGTTAGTTAATAGTTTTTCTTCCTATAAATAAGACTCAAATGCTCCTTCTTAGAAGGTTGATCAATCTGATGTTGTATTCACATTCTTAGTTTTATAGTAATATAGTTATGTTGCTTGATTGTACTCCTGTTGTCCAATGAATAAAATGATGTTATAAGTTTGTGCATCTGAGTTTACATTTTTCTTAAGGGATACTCATCCAAAGGGGCCCACTTGCTGAGCATTCCATCCTTTAGTTTAGTTAGTACTTTATGCTCATCAATTAGTTAATAATCTGACACTATTTATTCCTGTAGCCACTAGAATTCCATTTTGTGACTATTCTTATAGCCAAAGTAGACATAGTAGTTTCCTATCTATTTGCTCAAATTTTCATTTTTGTCATGCATTTTAGCTTAGTATAGTTATTGGTTGATGCTCAACACTTATGTTATTTCTTTCCAAGCAATTTAATTTCAACATTATGTATTTCTTAGTTGTATAATGAATATGGCTACTATGGATTCCTAGTGCACATACTGTGCTAACCCATTTCAAGTCTACGTCCCTGGGTTGACAAGTTAAATGCACCTTCATGATGATTGAGATAGCTATTCAGATTAGATGTCCAATCTCTAAATCATAGTTGTAAGGGCTTAGTTGTTAAATCATTGTAGGAGGCCAACACCCATAATTTGGAGATTCATCTTTGCTATGAGCATACCCATAGGCTTGAAGATGTCTCCATGTTTCACGAGATTGTTGAGCATTTAAACTTGGAATTCGAGTGCAATCTCCATGACAAATTTTTTTGGCACACTTGATGGGACTCTTTGAACTCTCCTAGTTCAAAGATTCTCCACATAATTCTAATTTTTGGTGTTAAAATTAGTATTTACAACCTTTGCAGGCAGGATCTACACACATACCTGGTGACTCAGGGTACAAATCTACTAGTTTTAATAGATCAAGTGTTGGTATGCTTCAAAAATAAATCTTTTATTCTCATTTCCAATTCTTTATATGAGTAGAAATGTCAAATTTTCATGGATAATATGAATACCCACAACCATACAATGAAATTTTTTTCCATGAACCCTCTTATCAATCACACCTAAATAATCACAATGTTGGTTTTGATTCAAATTCTTACACAAAAACATTAAATCAACATGCTCAACATGCTTACCTCCCACCCACCCCTACTCAGCCTTCATGGAAGCATACTTGTGCTCACAACCAATCCCAAAAAGACTATTTTGATCCAAATTAGTATGTTTTTTCTCTTGATTAGCCTTAGTATGAGAATAACATGACCATTCAGAAGATTGCTTTGGATTATCAAAGATAGATATCAGAAATCAAAAGAGAAAATGAATATAATATGTAGCAAGACGAATTGGCTCATAAAGCTCAACTTCATAGGCAAGAATTGGAGGCACAAGGTAGGCAGTTTGCAAAAGAGTTGGTAGCTCAAAAGAGGCAATTTAAGGAGAATCTCACTCAATAGCTTGCTACAAAAGATGCATAAATGAGGCTAAAACTTACCAAATAGGAGGTTCCCAAGGTTAGAATTCCAAGTTTTAGTCAAGGTGAGTCTCCTATGTCTTCCAATCTTGAAATTCTAGGTTTTATGAGATTCCCTTCATTTCAAGAGCTTGTTATTGAAAAAAAAGATAGCCCAACTATTAGTTTTCCAAACCCATTTTTTGGAGAAGGTATTCCTATGTTCAATACACTATGCTTCATACAAGAAGAATCTATTCTTGAGTAGGTTTAGCCTTCAATCCTTCAAGAGCAACCTTTCCCCAAGTTTGTGCATCCTCAAGAACCTCAACAAAATTAGGTTTCTTGTTTAGACACAATCCCCCCATCCATAGATGAATCCATTAATATCTTGATTTCTCAAGATAATCAGGTTGTAGATCAAGAAAAGGGGGTGTTTGTAGGGGAAAAAATAGATCTTTTACTTGTTATGTGTGTACAAGAGGATGAAAATGGTAAATCAGATTTACTTCAAGAAATAGAGGAGGTTGTAGTTAAAAATCAACAAGGTTTAGATCAAGAAAACACTGAATTTTCTTATGATATAACTGATATGATTAACAAACTTCTATGTTTTGTTGATGATGAGCAAGAAGAGTCTCGCATCATAGTAGTATTAGCCTCAGAACATTAAGAAAGGGTTCAAAATTTTGAAGTTCTAACCCCTCAACAAGGCCGCAATAAGGTACTAGACAATCCTATTTCACAACAAAATGAAAATTAGAATGAAGAGCACTCATTTTGGGATGAGCTTGAGGTAATTGTTTCAAGTTTAGACTCTATAATTCCATCTTTTGAAGAAGAAATCGGGAACAACGGGTTGTTGAGGTAGAAAAGGATGTTCAAGTCCAGATCTTTGTTGATTTATTTGATGAACTCCCAAGATTTGTACATAAAAATGAGCAATGCTTGATTCAACTAACATCAATGCCCAATTTCAAGCAATAGGATGAAGGGAATCAGTTAGGCAAAGTGCAAATTCAAGAATAAACAAATGAGGATAGTCATGATTTGGAAGGTCAAGAGGTCAAATCACAAGAAAAGGTTGTTCAAGTAGACTAAGAAAGGCAACAAATCATAGGTTTTGAAGGTATGAGCTTTGAAAACCATCATGACGATAAGTTAGAGCATGCATTGCATTATAAATTGTTCATGAAGAGGATTTATTCTCAACTATCATTGAAAATTTTTGCTCTATAATTGTTGATAACTTAGCATCTTTCAAGGAAAAGGTTTGTGATCAACACAATCAAGTGATCAAAGAGGTTGTGCTTGAAAAAACAATTGACAAAGGAGAAGCTAGCAAAAATAATTATTAGTTTATCATCTCAAAATGATGCCCAGTCAGGCATCTTTCTAGGATTAGGATTCTAAGCATACTTGATGAAGTTTTAGTAAAAGGAAAACAAATTCAACTTGTCCATTCACTTCAAACCAACAACATGGTTGGTCATATTCAAAGGATTAGTGAGTTTTTCTACATTCTTTATGAAACATTTTAGTAGTTTATTGAGTATATTTTTGTGCTTCATCTAGTTTCAGTTGTTCATAAGCATGTAAATTAGTGCTCTTTGTTGAGAAAGGGTATCTACTTTAACCAAATAGTAAATGGATTTGTTTGAGACTTTCATAGTTGTTTGGTTAGGGTAAGGTAGTTTAGTTTCAGTTTAGTCAGCTATAGTTTCATTCCTCTAAGTGCTATAAGCACATTTATTTTTAGTTTTTTTTTTTTTTCAATAAGTGCAGATGCATTATTTGTTGGCCATGTCTTAAACAGTGCCAGGTTTGTTTTTTGTTTTGTTTTGTTGTTGTATAATTCCTAACAGCTGAGTTACAATGGTTTTATGAGTTTAAGGAGGGTATAATTTGACTCCATTCCCAATGGATTATTTAGTTAATTGGTCTAGCATGCTTAGCAAGAACCTATGTTAGAACCTATGGATTATTTAGTTACACTGGCTTAAAAATATGTTCTACTGCACAACCTATGCATTTTAACATATCACCCATCAATATTTCATAAAAAGGGCACTAATTGATGATGTTTTGGAAGGAAAATGAGAAATTGCAAAACCAAAACATCCCAATAAGTTTTTCCACAATTTACAACCTATTTGAATATGCTTGAATATGTTTACAAGTGTTTGTTTTGATCATATTTTGAGGTTTTGAAATAAAAAACAACAAAATAAACCAATAAAAAACATATAATTAGCCACATAAAAGGCAGAAATTGACTAAAATTGATGTCAAAGAAGCATTACACAAGTATTGATCCAAAATTTAGATTGTCTTCATTGCTTCAAAATTGAAATTACATGAAAGAAATTCAGTCACATGCTTGATTGCTTTTCAGTTACAATATAGTGACTTTTGTTAAGAAGAACTTAGAAAATTACAACCTATAGAAAAGCAAATGCAAGAACTAACTGAAAAAAGGCATGAAAGATGAGCCTTATAGCTGTGCAACAACTCACTAGAAGATAGGAACATGTGTTGAGGAGAAAAGGATAAGTATTTACTCCATTTTGATAAGTCAATCTCCTTTGGTCATCCAAAACAATAATCCCTGCCTTTTAGCCCTTTAAACTACTCCAAAAAGGTATTAGAGTGCTAAAGAAGCTTTCCTTTGACCTCTTCTATCATTAAAACTCTTAAATATGCTCTTATGTGCTCTCAATTTCCCATAAATTGGGTTGAACGGCTCCCTAGATATTTGCAACTTCCCCTATATTCTTTCGACTTTGGTCCAAGTCACCCCAATATCTTTTAATGCTCGCAACTACTGCTTTCAAAAGCTCCAACCTATCCCTTAACTGCTCATAGAAGCCCAAATTGCTCAACCTCTTCATAAATGCTTTTAAGAGCCTTATCCACATGTACTTGATAACCACCGTTTTTCACACTACCAAAACTACTTAACATCTTTATAGGATAGGTACAAAGCTACTAATAGTAACTAAATATCATACTTATCCTTCACTTAGATCTCACTTAATTTTGAAGCATCGTACCAATTGAATGAACAAGTTCTGGAGCATGGAACCAAGATGCATTGGAATTTGTTTTTTGATAACCATCATTAGTTTAGTGTGAAGATTGAGCTATCTTATGAAGATTGTTAATATTGATTGTGAAGATTACTAAGGATTTCATTTTTTTTTTAGAATGTTCTTCTTAGAACTGTCCTCCCATTGTATGATTGTACTTGTACAATCTTGAGCTAGTGGCCTCTCATTTACATCTAAAAATTGTCCTTTGATTTTTCTTTTGAAGGTATGGTGATTGCCCTATACATTCATCTATGGGCACTAACTTCATTATTAATGGTTGTATGTATTACATCATGGATTTTTCTCTTGATATCAAGGGATAGTATTGTCCCTTATTATTTGAAACTAGATGACCACCCCTCTTTTATGGACTACCACTGTGCATGGAAATCACCTCTTTCAAAAATATGAAAGATGTTCCTTCTTGACTAAAGGTGGAACTAAAAAAATTTCTAAGACAAGATTTCCCTTCTAGAGGACTGTCCATTTGTTTAGACTATGACTATTTTTTCATAGTAAAAATCATCTTTTTATTTCATTGGCAAGATGACTACCCTATTCTTGCTTTAATGCAGCTCATTATCTTGTTGCCTTTAGACTTGTCTTGCAACCTCTTGTAAAGTTGCCTTTGTCAAATAGTCCTATGTTAGCTTGACTCTCATTGTCTCTTATCATCATTCTTTCCTTCACAATTGTCTTTGACTCTTAGATTATAGCGACGGCCCCATGTTATGACTGTTGCAACCCTTGTATAATTGTGCTTTTGATTATCTTGATCTATAGCTTGTAGATTATTAATCCTTTTTGTTGTTTTGGTGATGACTGTCAGGTACTATCTTACATCATATTACAAAACTTGGTGGTTGCTTTCAAATGAACTATCTTTTATGTTGTTAGTATCCATTATTGTTTGTTCCAATGAACATAAGATTGAACTTCATTGTCTTCTTGGCACTGTCCAACTCTTTGATAGTCATCTTCTTGACTATATTGCCCCTTGTAGTCAATTTTCATGGCCTCTAACCACTGTTCATTATTCATAAGTGACATAAAAAGTCTATTTCTCTCTACCTATTGACATGATAGTCACAAATATATAAGGTCCACAACCTTTGGACTGTATTTTGTCTCATCTTCATTTGGCTATGCTCATTTAAAGGTAGTTTCTTTGTCTTTGTCAAAATAATTCCACAATGAATAAATATTATGTGCCTTCATCTATAATCTATATGGCTATCTCTTATTTATCTCTAATGATGACCTTGCCTTACTTTAGTGCCACTGTCTTCTTTTGAATCCTCTTTGAAATGTGCTTTAATGGATGTCCTTTTGAGGACTGTCAAAATATCTTGTTCACATTCATGCATTTAGTACAATAATTATATCGTTGTCATCAAGGTCACCTCCATTTTACAAAAAATTGTCAATACTCTTAGCCTTTTATTCTCACCACTCAAGCTAGAAACTTTTGTTTCTCACTCCTTTTCCTGCTTCTCTAGATTAGAACGGTTCTATTCATTATCAACCATTTCTAATGTATTTTTTAGAGATACAGTCATCTCTCCAAACTCCATAATCCAAACACTTTTCTAGCATTCACTGAATAGATCAATTATTTTGAAATACAATTCATATCCAAACCATGCTTTATTTCATTATCCCTTTGTCTAAGAAAATCCTACGCACTTTCAAACCTTGAGATTTATTATTGTTGGATTACCATAGATTATGCACATTGGACTACCACTCCTCCCTTCAACATCTTATGACTATTATTTAGATCTTGGTATCTCCTCCTTGGACATCATCTGCCCTTTGGTCTATTATGACTATGAACAAATTCACTATTTCATCTTTTTTATTGTCACTTTATGACCCTAAGATCTCCTTCAACCTCTGCTCACATAGGTGGGTTTGGTCTCCATTACTTCTACAAAACCTTGTGCCTTTCGTTAGGACTTCTCATGAGATAAACAAGTATCCAACCTGGAAAGTGACCATAGCAACAATGGAATCTATTGCATTTTGGCCCTCCTCTAGCTTATAAATATCCTCAAGATTTCAAAGACTATGCACTATCTTAGACTTGTCCTTCATATTCTAAATGCCTTCTTAAATATCCATTTTGTGCATATCCTTTATCCAACTCCTCTTGTACTAATATATCATCAATAGTATGAGTAGAAATAAGATATACAAGTATGTTTAAGGAAAACCCTCCCAAATATTTTAAGACCATAGATTTTAATCAATCTTTTATTCCAAGACTAACCCATATTCAAAAACTCTACAGAGTATAAAGCTTTAAATTATATTAGTCATACCTAGGAATATATGATGGTGAACTTACATATTGCAATGTAAATATAGCTTTCAACAAGACCTAAAAGCTCTCATGGGCCTCCACAAATCCTTGATATGTGCCATTTAAATCTTCCTAGAATTTGCTACGTGGTGCTTGACCTTTTCAATCCACAACAAATCCCATGGAGTGTGGCAGAAATTTAGGTACCAAATGCTTGACTTGCACCATGTCTTGAAGATGTAGTCTCTTCAATGTCACAACAAAACCCTAGACTCATGATACGTGTGTGAAACTCTTCAAAGGAAGAAAAACAAAATACTCTACCTTTTTCCCTTTTCTTATTATTTTGGTGCCCCATTTACATTTCCATTTTGATTTAAGTGCCTAAACAAATGTTTTGAAACTAATTTGACAAAAATAGGCTAACATGTCCATGACTTTGTATTCCCTAGTTATCCTTGCTTGGTAGATAGTATGTTTGTGTGCCCAAAAAATTTGACACTCCCATTTGAATAATTATAAGATTATGAAAAATGACTAGTGTATCTTGTTGTGTAAACCTATAAATTATTCCAAGCTAATAAATCCAAAATTCCTCAAAACTCAAAAAATAATAATTATTTTTTTGTTTATTTGTTTGTGCTTCACTTCTTGTTATGGTTTATACACCAACCATCTTCCACCAACTAAATCAAATTAAAAAAACTCCCTTCATATATATTGAGAACCTCTCATCCATAATACAACCATCCTAATGCAACATTTGCATCCTAAATCCACATACTCTAATTCCCAAAGCCCACAAAAAAACTTTAACCAAATCCCAATATCCAAAATTTCAACCAAATTCATCAACCTCATCCAAATCCTCATCCTCAAACCATTATCTATCCACTTATCCTTATATGAATCCCACAAGAAAGAAATTAAAAAAAAAAAAATTTACAACTAGGTATAGTCATTATACCTAAGGTCAAATCTCAAGATACAGAATACATCTTAAGATTGCCAATGAGCAAGAAGACCTTGTAATCCAACTAGAATATGCTAATGATGATTCTAGTCTTATTGATCAACTAAAATATGATCTCTATCATTATAACGAGAGTTGTATGGATCAATATAAATCACATCAATCCTTAGATGATATTTCCTTAAGAAAGGTTTACACTAGCTTCATTCACCTATCCATCAATCCTCAATACTAGGAATTGGCTAGCACAAGCTATAATACTAATCCTTAATGGATATCCATTTTTTATCCTTCTCCTACCTTTGACAAGGGAAACCAATATTTTTTTCTAGCACTTCTTTCAACACTAATTGATAATCCAAATTCCCCCTTCATAGAGTGCCACATATCCTCCACCTCTTATCCCAATACTTCATCGTTCAAATCATTGCATTCCATACATTTCCAATCTAGTTCATCCCAATCTAAAAAAAATCCAATGAATTCACCTTCAAGGACTCCAAGGACTAATGGCAATGGATTTTAAGCTCCAATTTACAAAGTTATGACATCCCACCACATCACTAATCCTGCACCATCCAAACACCTCATTGATTATGCAATCTTTAATCCAAAACCCCTCACATACATCAAATCCATTAATTCCAACATCCATAAACATAAAAAAATATGTATACCATACATGTGCACAACTCAAAGAGTCCTTCTAGGTACTAACCACTAGCAACACAAATTTTCAATACTCCCTTGTTTCATCCAAGAAAATTCACATGCATCAAGAAATTTCTCTAAAGCATGCCTAAATTTTACATGTCTTAAATCAAGATCCTATCTATCAACAAGAAATCCTAGGTCAAATACCATCATGTACTCCATCACCTATCAATGTCAGTTATGAGTTTCTTATCCAAAATATAATATTTTCATGCCAAAGTATTGATTATATCCAAGAATCCCCATCCTTATCCAAACTCACATCCTATATTCTAAACTATTAGATCTATTTGAAGAGAAAATTCCAAAGCATTACAAAAATCTCTAGCATGAATCAAGATCAAGTTATCCAAACACTCCCCATAGATGATTGTGACATCCAAGATACTTTGATGTTCGATCAAGATCCAATTTTATGATCGTGACATCCAAGATAATCCAATATTTGATCAATATTCTATATATGATCAATAAATCCAATTTGATGCCATCATACACCTCTATCCCATACAAGATCAAAAAATTATAGTTGATCCTATCCATACTCCAAAAACCTCTATTTCTCAAGATGATACACTTTCCTTCCTTAGATGCATACATGATCAAATAAATGAAATGAAACACATCAAACATGTTGATAAACAAGGTACTACATATCACATTAAAATTCCAAATGATCATCCAACAAGAAACATGAATAAGGAAAAATCTCCAATATCCTATCAACTAGGATCATTTGTATTTTTCATAGCATGATTTATTACAAAAAAGAAGATAAAAATAATAATTATTCCCAACTACATAATGATGATTTAACATATTTCTTATAAAAAAATAAATCTCATTGAAAATGGAGTTTGTCAAAACATGTAGTATCAAGGAAAAGGATCAAGCTTACACAAACAAGGAATTTTAGAACCAATGCGCTTTTGCACACATCCTATTTATCAAGGTCTCAACTATTTATTGATCAAGATATCTAATAATGATAGTGGTACCTCATCAATATTGGGGGAACTTCATCCAATGAAAGCATCAAAATAGGGTTCTCACATAGTCCTTACCACAAGGTTGTTGCTAGCACTCTTCCCATCCACACCATATACCTTCCCAAATTATTAAACCCACCAATTGGAACAAAAAAACAAAAGTATTCTAAAGAAAAAGAACAAAATTACATTTCAAAATCCATTGAATCCAAAAATAAAAATGGACACAAGAATTCAAAATGAATCCTAAAAAATGTGGATCAAGCAAAGAAAAGATTCCAAATCTAATAGTTAGTTAAAATATGGAGCTGAATGGAAAAAGGCCTCCCACAAATAAGAGGTGTCCACCTCCTTCAAAATGGTCATTAGTCCCACCATGCAAGGTGTATAAAAGTGTTGGTATCAAACAATCCCAATATAAACTCCATCTATTAGATGCATAGGACAAATGAGAGGGGGGGTGAATCAATTGTACATTAAAACATTCAATGCTTCATTAACTTTCAAACCCTTATCAAACTTTAAACCCTCATTAAGCATTAGCCAAATGTGAACATGTGAAACAACATTTGCAAACACAACTATACATAAGATAACACTAGATTTATATGGAAAAACCTAAGCAGGGAAAAACCACGGTGAGGATTAGCTCACATATATATGAATAGCAACACTGACACAATAGGCTCACTGCCCAAAAGAGAAGAAAGGCTCACTACCCAAAGGACTCACTCCTCGAAAGAAAGAAGAATGGAAGAAAACTATTACAAAGAGATTCACTATCTCAAAGAAATAGGAAAAATCCACCACTGTAACTTTACACCATCCACAACCTTTGGCTCATTGCCTCCAGCAACTTCGGGCACACTAAAAATGTAAACATCTTTTGCTCATTGCATTTGAGGTCATAGGAATTTAAGCTCGCACTCAGATCACTGTACTTGATCACATTCACATCTCTCAACACATTACTCACATCTCCAACAATTCACCTTGAATTTATACCATCCACAACCTTAATAAAACGTATGCACCTCAAATGTGCAACACCAAATAGGTCAGCACCAAACACCTCCACAGTGGAAAGAAGTGAAGGTGGACCACACTAAGGGTTAACTAGGACCCAAGTCTACATTATCATGCTACTCAACACATCCACAATCCACGAGGTACCTCTACAAATAGCGCTAGCATGTGAAGTTGGATAAACTTGAACTAACACTATAAGTGACCACATACATGCTTCTCGAGGACCAAAAACAACATGCAAACCACACAACACCAACTAAAATATAGGAATATTCCAACATCAACATACTACACTACAACACTACCGCAACCACTTGAAACAAAGATTACTTTCATCTTGTGCATCAGGATGCACTACCATTGAACTCCAACATAATAACTGCACTTGCAAAGAAACTCAACACCATAAACTCCAAGGGAAGATAAATACAGACAATGTAAGCACATTCTAAAATCTGCAAGACAAGATGCAACAATGCAAAGAAATGTAGAACAAATTCATTTCTCCTAGACAACATTCTTCACAAGTAAACATACTGTCAAACACATTTTTGACAGCCACACAAACCAAAACCTAAAACTTTAGATATAACATTGTTGAATGCCTCTGATCATTACATCCAAACCACACAAGAATATATTCAAACATGAAGAAATAGAGATCACACCACGGAACACACCTCTATCACGTTGCACACTCTTCTATTAAAATTTTCTCAAAAGCACTTGGAAACCAAGTGAACCAACTACATCAGTAACACCAAAAAAATTTCTTCAACACATCCACAACATTTGCATTACCATAACTCTTTATTATGCAACACTCTTTAACAAATCCAACAATCTTTATACTATTGACATAAATGACAACAACAACAACATACTTGTACCAATCTCTCCCTTTGTCATTGATGGAAAAACCATCTCTAAAAATCCATCAAAAACAAAAGCAACTCTACATAAAACAACAGTCCCCATACTGAGGCACCATTCTCCCTTTACCTATGTTTTTTAGACACCATTCTCTCCCCCTTTCTTGAAGAGTTTTTTCAGACATCACTCTCTCGATGTTACATCACTCTCTTCATGCTTTTTAGATAGCACTCTCCCCCCCTTTGACATCACCTGCACACTTTCACTTTAAGCAACACCAGTTAGCAACTTTGTCTATTTTCTCTCTTTTCACTACTACACTTTCTTTGCACTACTCTTTCCTTTCGAATTTCTCTTCTACTTAATCCCCATTAGGGACATAAGATATTCTCCCCTTGACTACACCAACCAACAACACTACTACCTACTCCACCTAAGAGGTAGCCTTCATCAATCCAAGAAAACAAAATGTATCTTGAAATGCTCTCCTAGAAAAATTCACCACTTATGCATTGAGTTGGAAGGAGGGGAAATAACCCCTAACTTTTGTCAAAGATACTCAAATGTATCTTTAGGAAGAGCCTTGGAAAAAATATCTACAACTTGATCCTTTGTGGGCACATACTCCAACTTCACCTCATTCTCTGCAACTTTCTCTCTTAGAAACTAATATCAAATAGAGATATGCTTTATTCTTGAATGCATTACCGAGTTTTTTGAGATATTGATAGCACTTGTATTATCACACAAGATAGAAATAGGTTCATCATATGACACTCTAATATCGTTCAGCGTCTACTTCATCCACAACACTTGTGTGTAGCATGATGTTGTTGCAATGTACTCTACCTCTATAGTAGATAATGACATTGAATCCTGCTTCTTGCTCAGCGAGGAAACTAATCTGCTTCCAAGAAAGAAAGCACTTCCACTTGTATTTCTTATGTCATTTGCACAACCTACCCAATCTGCATCAGTATATGCACTCAAAGAGAAATCAATAGCTCTAGGATACCATAAACCAAAGTCTGAAAGTGCCCTTCAAGTATCTAAATATCCTTTTAATTGTTGCAACATGTGATTCTCTAGGATCTTCTTGAAATATTGCCACAAGATAAACTGCATGCATGATATCCATTCTAGTAGCAGTCCACCAATCATTGATTTTTACTTTCTCCAATCAGCCTTAGGAGATTCATCATTCTTTCTCAACTTGCAATCAGTAACCATAGGAGTACATACCCCCATTCCAAACTTCAACATTTTCTTAGCATACTTTGACTATGGAATGAAAATACCTTTTTTTCAGATTGACTGATTTGTAATCCAAGGAAGAAATTCATCTCCCCACACAATGACATCTCAAACTCATTTTGCATCTCATCTACAAACCTCTTGCACATACCTTCATTTCCTCCAAAGATAATGTCATCAACATACACTACCACAATCAAGATTTGTTCTCCCTCAAACTTGAAGTAAAGGTTTGTTGATTTAAGATAGCTTTGGTCAGATATAAATGATGATTGCATTCATGCATCATCATCATTTATATTTAACCAAACTATTCTTAAAATATAAAACCATCAAATAAGTTATTCAAATTTCAAATGTTGATCAAAATTTGTAAATGGATAAATCAAAATTCATATTAGATGATTGTTGAAAACACACATCTTAGTCTTTGATAAACACCGAATGACTTCAGTTGTTAAGGAAGCTCACGCGATCAAGGGACACCTCCCATGAGCAGACGTGTCTCCACTTTGTGGATACATGTCCTCTCATGAGATGTGTCTCTCCTTGAGGCGTGTCTCCCACATATAAATGGGACTTCATTCCTTTATTTTCAAGACATTGAAATCGATAAATGTTTTGCAATCAGTACATTTGATACAAAAGAAATAAATATGACTTAGAATTCCAGTAGAGAATTTCAACTTAGAATTTCCATAGGTTCTTTTAGGATACAATCTGATAAGATTTTATACAATTACATGGTATCAGAGCCAAGTTGAGTGAATCCAAATCAAATCTAGATATTAGATTACTTAGGAAAAAATTCGTATTTAAAAAAAATTGAATTCACATCTCATTCTTCATAATGTCAAGTGTGATCAGATTTGAAGATTGTCTTGAGGGAGCAAACAACTTCACCTCATGGAAATTCAAAATCATGATGATTCTCAAAGAAAATAAGTTAGACTCATTTGTGAGAGAAAACAAGAGGGAACTAGAGAATGATCCTGAGAAAACTCAATGGATTGAGAATAATGAGAAAGCCATGAAAATCTTAGTAGATGCAGTTAGGGACCACATAGTACCTATTCTAGAAAAACATGAAACTGCATATCTAATGTTCAAATCCCTTGAGAGCACCTATGAGATAAACAACACCAGTAGGACTCTTGCATTAAAGAGACAAATCAACATTGTCCAAATAAACAAAGGAGAAACTATTAATGCATACTTCATCAGGATCATTGAACTAAGGGACCAATTATCTACAATTGGATATCAAATTGATAGCAAAGAGTTAACACTAATTGCACTAGGAGGCCTACCAAACTCATGGGAGCCATTTTTTCAAGGAATAAGTGCAAGATCTGAACTCCCCAACTTTGATAGGCTAAGAACAGACTGCCTTCAAGAGAAACAAGACTCTCAACAAAAGAAAAAAAACAAAAATCCATAGATGAGGACATTCAAGTGCTCAACACATCATCTAATAAAAGGGGTAAGAAAAACTCTTACGGGAAAGGATCATCTAAGAGAAAGAGAAATTCCCATGGAAAAGGATCATTCAAAAGGAGGAAAGACATCTCTCAAGTACAATGTTTTAGATGTGATCAATATGGGAACTATGTAATGAAGTGCCCTGACAGATCAAAACAACAAGCATCATTTACTAAAGTAGGAAACCCAAATTCAGACCATGATTCTGAGAAATTTGTATTATATTCAGCCTTATCAAATCAAGCATCTAACAATATCAACAACTAGGTGATTGATAGTGGTTCTTCGAGGCACATCACAGGGTTTAGAGAACACTTAGACACTATGACTGAAGAGACTTATGAAGAAGTAACAGTTGGGGATGATTCTACACATGAAGTAAAAGGGGTTGGAACTTGTTCCATCACATTGAAATCTGGTCTCTCCCTTCAACTCACTGGAGTTTTATTCGTACCTGGAATAAAGAGGAATCTAATATCCATCTTTGCTCTTGAAGAAAATGGATATAGGGTTACCTTTATGGATGGGAAAGTTCTAGCATGGCCTAAGAACTCAACTATAAAGAAAGCTCTAAACATAGGTGTAATACAAGGTTATCTTTATAAACTATGCACTGAAGTCAAGCAAGCCCTTACCCTTGATACTTCTGATTCAAATGAAATTTGGCATAGAAGATTAGGACACCTTCATTTTCGTGCCCTACCTTCCATGGAAAAACTTGTAACAGGATTACCTAAGTTAAAACCTACTCATGAAGGAACTTGTAAAGGTTGTGCCCTAGGAAAGAATACAAAGGGATCCTTTCACAATAGCTTGAGCAAAACCCAAAATGTATTAGAATTGGTTCACTCTGATTTATGTGGACCCATGTTTGTACCCTCCAAGACAGGCTTCCTATACTATGTCATATTTATAGATGACTTCTCCAGGAAGACCTAGATTTACTTTCTTAAGTGTAAAGAGTCAATAGAAATCCTTAAAAGGTTAAAGGAGTTCAAAGCTCTTACTAAAAACTTCTCTAGGAAGAAAATAAAAATCTTAAGGATAGACAATGGGAAAGAATACACCTCTGAAATCTTTAAGGAATTCTGCATGAATGCTAGGATTAAGAGGGAGTTTACAGTAGCCTACAACCCTCAACAAAATGGGGTTGCTAAAAGGAAAAATAGAACCATTGTAGAAGCTGCAAAAGTAATGTTGCTTGACCAGAACATTGAAACCTCATTCTGGGCAGAAGCCTCTAGAACTATTGTCTACATCCAAAATAGATGTCCTCATTCTCATCTAGATAAAAAAATCCTGAAGAAGCATTTACTGGTCTAAAACCTGATATTAGTCACTTTAGGATTTTTGGTTGCCCCGTCTATATTCATTTTCCCAAGGAGAAGAGATTCAAACTAGAACCTTCTGAAAAGAAAGGGATATTTATGGGATATAGTGAAACCTCCAAGGCCTATAGGATATTCATACCTAGGCAGAATCAAATTGAATTGAGCAAAGATGTCATATTTGAAGAAGACATTGCATTCAAAAGGGAAAGAAGTTCTAGTGAGATAGAAAATTATTCCCCTAGGGTATTAGAAGTAGAACCTACTCCTGAGATTTAGAGGGAGTATCCTGAGGAAATTCCAAATGAACTTCAATCTACTTCAAATGAGAATGCAAATGACAATAGCAAGAAGAGGCCACTTTGGGCTAGAAAGATGATCAAAGAAGCTGAGAATCATGTAGCACCCAAAGGAACATTTAGGGAGAGTAAAAGACCCAAATGGTTCTCAAGCTATGTTGCTCTAATGAATGACATCATAAATTCAGAACCCACCAGTGTTTCAAAAGCCTTCAGACATCAAGTATGGAAGGATGCTATGACGAAAGAGTATCAGTCCATTCTAAAGAATGATGTATGGGATATTGTGCCTAGACCAAAAGAGAAATTTGTTGTCTCTTCTAAATGGCTCTTCAAAATCAAACATGTTGTTGATGGCAGTATAGAAAAACATAAGGCACGTTTTGTGGCAAGAGGTTTTTCTCAGAAGGAAGGCATTGATTATGAAGAAAAATTTGCCCCTGTTGCCTGTTACACATCTGTGAGAGCAATGATAGCCATTGCAGTAGCTAAAGGTTGGAAGATCCATCAAATGGATGTGAAAAATACCTTCCTAAATGAAACCATTGAAGAGGAAGTCTATCTAGAACAACCTGAAGGTTTTGTGATACATAAACCTGACTCACATGTATGCAGACTAAAGAAAGCACTCTATGGAATTAAACAGGCACCCAGGGCCTGGTATGAAAGAATTGACAACTACCTCTTGGGACTAGGGTTCTCCAAGAATGATGCAGACCCAAATCTTTACTTTAAGGTAATCAAAGGTGATATGTTAATAATTATTTTATATGTTGATGACCTACTGATAACAGGAGAAGATCACCTCATTGCTCAAGGAAAGAAGGATCTAACTTCAGAGTTTGACATGAAAGACTTGGGCATCTTACACTACTTCCTAGTTTTAGAAGTATGGCAGAAATCAGATGGCATCATACTAAACCAAGGGAAGTATACTATTGATATTATGAAGAGATTTGGAATGTTGGATTGTAGACCCATGTCTACACCTATGGAAACCAACCTTCACAAACTAAAAGAAGCAGCAACAGAATCTAAGTGTGCAGATACCACTCTATATAGACAAATGATTGGATCATTGATGTACTTGGTTAACACCAGACCTGATATTTGCTATGTAGTGAATGCTCTAAGCCAGTTCATGTGTGAGCCAAAGGAAATTCACCTTATGGTTGTGAAACATATATTGAGATATCTTCAAGGCACTATTGGTTATGGTCTTCTTTACAAAAATAATCATCTAGATCTACATGGATGCTCTAATTTTGATTGGGCTGGAAGTGTAACCGATCGGAAAAGTACATCAAGATGTTGCTTTAGTTTGGGATCGGCTATGATCTCTTGGATTTGTAGAAAACAGTCTTCAGTAGCTCAAAGCTCGACAGAAGTTGAATACATTGCAGCCTCAATGGGGGCAAGAGAAGAAGTATGGCTCCAAAAATTGCTTGTGGGACTCTTTGGTGAGCCCTTGAATCCTACTATCATTCATTGTGATAATCAGAGTTGCATCAAACTCTCTATAAATCTAGTATTCCATGATAGATCTAAGCACATTGAGATCCCCTACCATTATGTAAGAGACATGGTAGAAAAGAATGTGATCCAGTTGGAGTATATTAGTAAAAATGATCAAACAATAGACATTCTCACCAAACCTCTCTCCTGAATCAAGGTTGAACACTTCAAGAAGAAGCTTGGCATGATTGAAATGTAATTTGATATTATGTTTGAAATTCAAAATTGTTTAGAAGTTGTACTAATATATTTAAAGATGTTTAATGTGTAAACTCTTTTGTCATGTGTGTGTGACTCCATGACCTTATGGGCCCACTCCCCCTATGTACATTATTGAAACATGATGATATTTCTGATAATGAACACTTGTATGTGACATTGTAAAGTGACGACTCTACAATGATGAGTTAAACTATCATGATAGATATCATGTGACTTGATATTTGTGGACATGTCATGATAGTATCTCTTGGACACTTTGATGGATATCATGGGACTTATTGTCATTTGAAGATCATTATGATCCTTAAGAGATAATCATGGTGGATAACTATATATATCCACGGATATGCCATGAATTATTATGGTAGACATCATGTGACTTGATGTCAATGCACATACCATAATGAAGATGTGATTATGAAAAATGTCATGTGACTTGACAATCTTATGAAAACATATCATATCTTCGATATCACGTGTGAAGGTGATATATCCACTTATTTGATTTGGAATGTCTTCCCTAGCTAAGAGGGAGTGTTGATTTAAGATAGCTTCGGTCAGATATAAATGATGATTGCATTCATGCATCATCATTTATATTTAACCAAATTGTTCTTAAAATATAAAACCATCAAATAAGTTATTCGAATTTTAGATGTTGATCAAAATTTGTAAATGGATAAATCAAAATTCATATTAGATGATTGTTAAAAACACACATCTTAGTCTTTGATAAACACCGAATGACTTCGATTGTTAAGGAAGCCCGCGCGCTCAAGGGACACGTCCCATGAGTGGAAATGTCTCCACTTTGTGGAGACACGTCCTCTCATGAGATGCGTCTCTCCTTGAGGTGTGTATCCCACATATAAATGGGACTTCATTCCTTTATTTGCAAGACATTGAAATCGATAAATGTTCTGCAATCAGTACATTTGATACAAAAGAAATAAATTTGACTTAGAATTCCAGTATATAATTTCAACTTAGAATTTCCATAGGTTCTTTTAGGATACAATCTGATAAGATTTGATTACAATTACAAGGTTGTTATCTGTATCACCCTTTTTGAATCCTTGTTTTAATAAGTATTTATCCAATCCTACATACCAAGCTCTAGGAGATTTTTTGAGCCCATATAAGGCCTTCTTTAATCTACAGACCATATCAGCATCATTTGATAACTAAAAACATTTTGGTTATTCAATGTACACTTCTTCTAACTCACCATTCAAGAATGCAAAATTCACATCCATTTGAAATACCTTGAAGTCTATATTTGCTGCAAAATCCAAAAACATTCTAATAGCTTCCATCCTTGCCATTGTGAGTAGCCCTTACAAGTCTAGTCTTATTTCTAACAACTTTTCCATCCTCATTCAACTTGTTCTTGAAAACCCATTTAATTCCTATTACAATCTTGATTATAAGCCTTGGGAATAGTTCCTAAGTCTTATTCTTCTCAATCTGTTCCAACTCTTCTTTCATAGTCTTCATCCAATTCTCACTTTTGCATGCCTTGGTTACAATTTTAGGTTCTACCTTTGAAAGTAAATAAAGGTTTACCCATTCCTCTATCATATCAACATTTCTTCTTGTCAACACACCTTTTCTCTTATCTCCAATGACTTGATCTTCAAAATGATTCTTCTGCACATACTTAGGAGTCTTTTTCAGAGCTTCTTCCTCTTCAATTGTCATTTATTTTTCTTTCTCTTTGTCTTTTTCTTCTTCACTACAAGAGGGGTCATCAAATTCATACCCTTGTATCAACACTAAAATTTTATGTGGTTCTTCATCCACTTTGACACTTTCACTTTCAACAATCTTCTTCAACCTTTTATTGTAGCACTGACATGCTTTGCTCTTTGTAGAATATCTAAGGAAGATTCCTTCATCATATATTGCAATCAAATTTTCCTAAGTTTTGTTCATCTCTTTTGATATAGCATTTGCTTCCAACCACTCTAAAATATTTCACAGTAGGAGGTTTTCCATACCATAACTCATAGGGAGTCTTTGAATTGTTCACTTTTGCTTACCCTCTGTTAAAAATGTAGACTGGAGTATGAATTGCTTCTCTCCAATAGACATCTGGTATATTTTATTCCTTCATCATGGTCCTTGTTGCTTCTTGAACTATTCTATTTTTTCTCTCCACAACTCTATTCCGCTGAGGAGTCCTCAGAGTAGGTAGTCGTCTCTTTATTCTATGATCTTCACAAAAATTGTTAAAATCATTGGAGGTGAACTCACCACCTCTATCAAACCTCGAGCACTTGATTTTCAAATTCATTTCATTCTCAACCATAGACTTAAATGCTTTAAAATTATCAATAGCTTCTAATTTTTCTTTGAGAAATGTTACCTCGGTCATTCTTGAATAATCATCAATCAACAACATGAAATACATGTCACCATGAGATCATCTTATTCTAGTAGGTCCACATAGGTCTGTATGCACTAAATCCAAAGGTCCTGTGGTAGAATATTCTTTAGTCTTCAACCTCTTATTTTTTTGTTTTCTAACCTGACATTCCTTATAGATTGCATTGATAGGCTTTGTAATTCTTGGCCGATCTCTCATAGCATCAATAGAACTAATCTTTACTAGGCTATCAAAATTGATGTGACCCATTCTTCTATGTCATAGCCAACTTTCATTTATTTGAGACATAAAGCACTTCACACCACTACCTTTGAGCTGATAAACACTACCTTTTGTCCTTGTCCTTACAACAACCAAAGTTCTAGACCTTCATTTTCTAATTTAACAACGATCATCTTGAAACACCAGATTGTACCATTCACTACAATTTTTTCCTACATTGAGAAGATTATGTCAGAGACCTTTGACATAAAGAACAACATCTATTTTATGCTTTCCATCAAAACTAATTGAACCTTTTCCACAAATCTTATCAGATGTATCATTACCAAACTTAACAAGACCACCATCATAATTATAAAGTTTAACAAACTTACTCTTATCACCTGTCATATGATTTGAGCATCCATTATCAATTATCCAATAATTTCTTTCCTCTCTTGCATGAAAAGAAGTCACCATAGTTCCTTCAATGTTATGACCTATTTCTTGAGAGCTTTCCTTCACACATCTTTTAGGATTAGTAGAATTAGTTCCAACATTTAGATCCATGAACAAGCATTCATCACTATCTTCATCAGAACATTTTGATTCCTCATCATCAGATACACCATTGTCTTTTTCAACATAATAACTCTTCTTGACAGATTTACCTTTATGATCCTTTTGTTTATAATTTGCAACTTTGATTAGACATTTAGAAGCATAATGACCTGTCTTTCCACAATTGAAACACTTAAAGGGTAACTTACCTCTATATTTTCCAGTGCCCTTTTTCAACCTCCTTACAAAATTTGCTTCCACCTCATCAAGATCATTTGGATTTGATTCATCATCCTTCTTTGCCTTGCAAAATTTAAAGGTAGTTTCTTTCTTTGTAGCATCTTGACCAAACTCTCTCAATTCAAAAGACATTAAAGCACCAAACATCTAATCTCTAGAATATTGATCTAAATTCTAAGCTTCCTCAATATTAGAAACTTTAGAGTTAAGATTTAGGAAGAATTCTTAGTACCTTTTTCACAACTTCACTTTCTTCCAGCTTACCACTAATACAATTGATGGAATTGACAACTTCATCCACTCTGAGCATGTAGGTTGTAATGTCTTCATCTTCTAACATCATTAGGTTCTCAAATTTGGCTTTGTAGTTTTCAATCTTCGCTTGCTTGACTTTATCATTTCCTTCATAAATGCTCTCCAGCTTTGTCTAGATCTCTTTAGCAGTCTTGAGGCTTATCACTTTCCCTAGTTCTGAATCAAAAAGTACACTCAATATAACATTTATTGCTTTTCCATTGTTCTCATAATCCTTGATTTCATCATCACTTGTCAAACCAACAACAGGCATAGTATATCTTTTTCAATTTATTGCTAGACACTAAACCCTAAAGAGACAAGAAAGGGTTCCATATCATCTTTCCAGTAAGTATATTTTTTTCCATCAAACATAGGAGCTTTGACACTTCTTTTGTGCCATCTGGATATAACTCAAGTAGTTAAGCTTTCTCCAAGGAACCACAACTTTGATACCAATTGTTATATGCACAAGACAAATGAGAGGGGGGATGAATTAGTTGTACATTAAACCATTCAATCCCTCATTAACTTTCAAACCCTTATCAAACTTTAAATCCCTCATTAAGCATTAGCATAATGTAAACATGTGAAACAACAATGTAAACACAACCATACAGAAGAGAACACCATATTTATGTGGAAAACCCTAAGAAGAGAAAAACCATGGTGAGGATTACCTCACATATATATGAATAGCAACACCAATACAATAGGCTCATTGCCAGAGGGCTCACTTCCCAAAAGAGAAGAAAGGCCCACTACATAAAGGACTCATTTCCTGAAAGAACGAAGAATAGAAGAAAACTACTACAGAGAGATTCACTATCTTAGAGCAATAGGAGAAATCCACCACTGTAACTTTGCACCATCTGCAACCTTTTGCTCACTACCTCTAGCAACTTCAGGCACACTTAAAATGTAGACACCTTCTTCTCACTACATCTGGGGTCATAGGAATTTAAGCTTGCACTTAGATCACCATACTTGATCACATTCACATCTCTCAACACCTTACACACATATCCAAGAATTCACCTTACATTTATACCATCCATGACCTAAACAACCTTAATTAGGTTAGACTTAATGAAATGTATGCACCTCAAACATGCAACACCAAATAGGTCGGCACCAAACACCTCCACAGTGGAAAGAAGTGAAGGAGGAACCACACCAAGGGTTAACTAGGACCCAATTCTACATCACCATGCTACTTAATACATCCAAAATCCACAAGGTACCTCCGCAAACAGCGCTAGCATGCCACATTGGCCAAACTTGAACTAACACTACAAGTGACCACATACACACTTCTCTATGGCCAAAACAACACGTGGACCACACAAAAACACCCTATGACATCCCAAAATATTCCAACATCAACATACTACATTGCAACACTGTCGCAACCACCTGAAACAAAGGTTACTTTCCTCTTGCGCATCAGGATGCACTACCACTAAACTCCAACATAAGAATTGAATTTGCAGAGCAACTCAACACTAGAAACTCCAAGGGAAGATAAATACAAACAATATAAGCATGTTCCAAAATCCACAAGACAAGATACAACAATGTGAAGAAATGCAGAGAAATTCCATTTCTCTCAGACAACCTTCTTCACATGAAAACACACTGTTAAACACATAATCCACTCCCACATGAACCAAAACCTAAAGCTCTGGATATAACTTCATTGAATTCCTTTGATCATCACATACAAACCACACAAGAATATCTTCAAGCATGAAGAAATGCAGTGCACACCATTGAACACACCTCTATCACATTGCAGACTTTTATTCAAATTTTCTCAAAAGCACTTGGAAACCAAGTGAACTAGTTGCATCAACAACACCACAAACATATCTTCAACACATCCACAAGATCTGCAACACAATAAATATTTCTCATGCAACACACTTTAACAACTCTAACAATCTCCATACACTAGGGGTTGACAACACCAATGACAACACCACTCAATCTCCAATAATCTTCATACTGTTGACATCAATGATAACACCAACAACATATTTGCAACACCATCAACTACCATCCCAAGTTTGGAAAATAAAATATCCTACATCCAAAATATCAAATAATCCATCCACATCTAGCACCCCCCATCACAATTCAACATCTTGCTTAAAATCCAAAATCCTACCTCACAAATCCACCATATCTTAGAAACAACACTTCATCATAACAAATCTAATTACACTCTATCACAATGTGCATATTTAGATAAGTCCAACCCTAATATCAACAAGGATCATGATAATATTTTTGGGTTGTATATAGTTCGCTATTGGCATATCATGACACAAGCCTCTACATTAGCACCATAAAATGTACCAAAATAGTTGATCATTTGAACATCAATTTCATTTAAAAAATATTTAAAAATTCTAAAAAAAGAAAAATATCAAAACTATCAAGAAAAAGTAAAGATAAATAATTTGTCCAATAGTGAAAATCATTCTTATGGAACTTTGGATAAGTACCATGATGAAAAACCATCCATGTGCATAATAGGTAAAATCACTTATATATGTGTATTACTACACTTAAGGGCAAGTTGTCTCATCCATCACACTTTTTTTTCATGACATTGCCATCCATCCTGCATAAATTCCATCCATCTTCACTACCTAGCTGGATCTTGAAAATGAATAGGGGCACAAACTTAAAAGCATTCTTTGGTAAACTCTTCAAATGTCCATCATTTGGCTACACACCATCTAACATCACACCATTGCCTACATAGCACTATCCAAACCTGTATCTTGGAGAAAGCATGTTATTCCTATACAGCATAGTCCTTGGATATCACATCCTAATTTATCCTTCATCTAATCATTATCATATCTCCTATCCTCCATCTAATTAATTTGTATGTCACATATCCCTCACATAATCATCCTCCCATAATCTACCTAAGAAACCCCTTATCCTTCCATCCCTATTGCTAGACTTGGTTCTCCCTTGTCATTAGTTCCAAGCCTCTAATCCTAAGCAACTCAAACATTCCTCACAACACTCTAATCCAATCCACCTATACTACATCCAACCACAACCTAGCCAATCCTAAAAGCAATCCACCCAAACACAACAATCCTAATTCGTACAATCCATCTATTCCATCTAGTGCATCATTCAAAAATATCCCTTGTTTTTGTTCATAGCCTCACTGCAAACCTTGTTTAATTTTACTCAAAACTATCATCATTGAGATAAATCATCAATCCTCATATTTTTCTCATTGTTAACAACATACTCATCACAACTTTATTATCATAAAAAACACTATCATCATCATAATCAATCAATCAATCAATCAATCATTTTTTAGCTTGATTAGGGGCAACATCATATTTTTCTTTGCATTGTTGTGCTTTCTTTCTAGCTTGCTCGTGTGTATTTTTATTTGTTTGCATTCATCAAAGTCCTTGCAATTTATCACCATAATTAACATCATGGTCTTCGATATCATGGTGTCCAACGACATATGTTTGCAGGTGACATTTTCTTTTTGAGTCATTTCATGCATTGTATACATTGTCACCTTGGTCTTATATAACCTAGTGCATAAAATCCACTGCTATATTGAAATAAAGGTTGCTCTCCAAATGCCAGAATAACTAAAGCATTAAAAAATAATTAATTCCTCATATAGCATCATAATAAATCAATTCTCCTTGTCACATTCATAATCATATTTCTTGCATCCATCTCTTCACTTTTCTTTCATTTTTATCTTCCATTTAATATTTTCTTCACACATCTTCATTGGAGAGCTCAATTGTGTAGTTTTTGCACAGATAACCTCTCAAGGTAGAATCATCCCATTACTTAATCTTCCACTAATTCTTCTACCTAACTGGGGCATATCATTACTTTCAATATCTCTTCTTATGAACATTCTTCTTAGCTACTCTTCTTTTCTTTGAAACAATGTCACTTTGAACATCATCTCAAAGAGTAGCAAAATCTACAAACTAAAATAATTCTTCTTTTATCATTATTATCCATCACTGTTATTATAAATTAATATCTATTATCATCCATTATTATCATTTAATTAGGTAATTATTTATTATTTAATTAATATCATTTAAATATAAGCTATTAAATAAATAAATTAATTAAATCCATCTCACATTATCCATAAATATTTAAATAATATTTCACCTCATTATTCATTAAATAAATTAATAAAATCCATAATTATCACCTCATGAGTTAACTTTCTCATCAAAATAGCAAATTCCTCATCAAATCCAATTAACTAGTCTCTCCTCATTAAGTCTACAATTAGTGGATTTAACTCATGGTCAATGATAAAATCTAGACCACCCATTCATTTTCTCAAAAATCTAAAAAAAAAATTCACTCATCATTTTCATAAACCATCTCCAATAGAATATTACGCTATCAATTTATTCATCCAAAGAATGCTAATGTTATGCCACAAAAATTGATAGCATCCATATGCCATTGCAATCTAGAGAACTTCACATTTAATGCTCAAATGGAGGTTTTATTAAGTTATAATATAGTTTTAAATTTTGTCTTTAATGCTTTATTGTTTCAATCTAACTTTTCTTGCAAATAAATTGGACAAACCTTGTTATTTAGTTTGTGAGGTCCATGTTTTTGTACCCAACCTAGATGGTATGGTAGAGGATGACAATATGTTAGAAAGTATAGTTTTGAAACCAACCATTCACTAAAAAGATTCTTTTCATTTCCATTTCCAATTATGAAGAGAGTCATTTTTATTCTTGATTGGACAATTCCAAGTAGAGATAGATTCTTGAGATGCCTTAGAGTAATTCTTGGTCATAAGTACAAGAGTAGGATCAAGTTTCGTAGGATTATCGACTTCCACTATTGATAGATCATAAGCATCTACTTTTTTTCTTCTATTGGGAGATTTTTTCTATTTTTTTCTTTGGATAACCCCACATTCTTCAATAGAATGATCCAAATTCTAGTGAAATCTATAAAATATATTTTTCTATAAGAAGTACAATAAGTGGATTTTTTTAGAAACCTTGATTGTCCATGGGGTTGAAGGATGGTGATGTAAAATTCCCCTTTTAAAGACCTAACTTATTTTTTTAAAGATATGACAAGCTTAAAGATTTATTCAAGGATTCAACTTCAAACATAGCTAAATCTTAGTGAAGGACAAGGAGTAGAGTAGAAGTAAATTTAGCAATGGGTACCTCATCTAGATTTGGAACATTGAGAAAGTCCAAAGAGTTAGTGTGACACTACATCTATGAATTTTATTATTGGATTGCTTATGAATTCCTTTTGTCATGATGATATGACGGTGATTGTTGAAAATATTTTTTAAGTTGCACATTTCCATCCAATGATGACCTCATATAATGGCACATCAATGGAATGATTCTTCATGGAGGGTTGTGTTTATTTGCATGGAGTTTTAAATGTGGAGTTATGATATAGGATGATAAATGATCTCATTCATTTATACCTTTTCTTTGAAATTTAAAGTGAATTAAATGTTGCTTAATTCATGTGTGTAATTGGTTGAAAAATCACCATTTCTTAGTTTCTTGTTTTATGTGAGGGGGTGTGTATGAATGTATAATTACTTGATATAGAGTTAGATGCTATCCTCCCTATTTTGAGTTGTTGGGATTACTTTGACATGTTTCACTATTCCTACTTGTGCCCTCATAGTGAGTTGTCTCACTTGGGTTAAGTCTTCAACTAGTGCTTGGGTGTATTGTTGGCATGAGAGATGGAAATACTAGTGTGTGAGAATGCAATGTTACACAATCGTGTTCCAGCTAGTATAGATATCTTAAATACATCTACCTAAAAAATGTCAAGAGAAATCAGTCTTGAGTTATTTTATTTACTTTAGAACTATTTAAAACTTATTTTAAATTATGAGTAAAAGAGGGGTTTTGAAAGGGCCCCAAAACCTTATACAATGAGCATCAAATAGTGAAGATGCAATGAGTAGATATCCTAGTGGTTGAAAACACACAAAGCACTACAACTCCAAAAAGGGCAAAGAACAACAAAAGGTCAAAAGACTCAAGGTGGCCAAAAGAGTTATTTTATTTATTTATGAGTTATTTTATATAAAAAAATTAAATATAAATTCAGTTATGATTTGGTTTTCACAGAGTCACAAGATAATGTTCTGTGCCTTACTTTCCATTGTAAAATGCCTCTTGACATAATTACTAACATGAAAAATTGTTTCCCTTGTTTTCACTTAGTGTCCTCAGTAATTTCTCTTGGGCACTGCATCAAAACTATTAGTAACATATGACTGTGATTCAACATCCATTGTTTGTGGTGTATATATTATTGACTTAACCCAAACATTACAAATTTTACAAGAGTAAGAAAATATTTAACACTCATTTAACACTCTAATTCCTCTTGTTTGTGTTTAGTTAATCCTTGTCTTTGATCCATGCGGTGGAGAATTGCCATCATATAAAGTATTATGTCATTGTGTGATGTAATATTTGGTTTAGGAATGGATGCCATCTATTTGTCCCCTTCTTCTAGGTTATTAATTGCAACCTAATATTTAATTGTGAAAAAATAATAGGATAACAAAAAATTATGCAAAGAGATGAAAAATTACTGATGTGAAACACAAACCAAAACAAAAGTGTAGCCAAGCAGTGCAAGTGATTGTAAATCAAATCCTGATATGAGCAATATGCCATCATGAAAGAAATTGAACTCACTCTTCTCTATCTGTAGCTCCAAAATAGATGCAGTTAAAACCTAATCTAATTATCAAGGAATATTTATTCTAATTGTCTTTGGTCAACTCACAATATTTACCTCATATTTTGCTCCCCAATTCAGGGAAGATAAAATAAGTAAAAATAAGCGTTAGTGCATGTCCTCTGGAATGTCAAGTGATTTCAAAACGAGGTAACTGACCCTTATTTATTAGTACAAGTTATCAACGTCAATCCACCTCTAAAGTTCAACCAATGTATCTTTCTTGACTTCATGCATTTGAGAATTGAAGAGTCTTTGCCCCTTCTAGTCCAAGCAAAAGCCAAATGGAAGAGTTTGTATTATCACACATTTTGCAAATAATTCGGGAATCTTGCTCTAATAAATCACTAATGGGTTCAACTGATAAAGATCACTTTTGGTT
>VDFB02032483.1:0-14385 GCA_007258455.2 Sequoia sempervirens | reverse complement strand
CGTGGTGGAGTCTCAGAATCTCGCAGTCTTAAGGTCACGATCACACTTCGCTTCTGATGAGACGAATTTGAAGAACAAACTCAGATAGGCACAGAAATTGGTGGGGAACATCGCCACCAAGTGGAGATTGCTGTGTACAATTGCCCTCATTGAATCAGGGAGAGGCTTCGTCTCTGTCAACTTTGCGAAGTCAACCAAGTCTTGATGGCCAACTTCTGTATCCTTTATTTCTTCAACTTTCGAAAGCACCATAGTTGGCGGATAGACGCCTTGATATTTGTACTTCATCTTGCTTCTTGCTTTCGAAGAAGAAGGAGGCTTCGTAGCAGTCATCAAAAGATACTGGAACACTGAGTACTCTTGATTTGACGATCTGAAAGTAGATTGTAATCCTTTTAGCCAAAACAAACACCAATTGTAAGGAAACATGGGTAAGCGCGAAATGAGCACAAGGGTGAACATTCATGAAGTGGATGGCGAGGCACGCAAAACGATGCACAAATGTGGAAAAACGAGGCTCAGGAATGCACTGGTCAAAATTGAAGTTTGTTTGGAAGAGATTGGAAAAAGTCAGAAAAAAGTGTAAGGGCGCTAAAATTCAGCGCCCTTACATTCTGAGAAAATTGCTTTTGGTGTAAGGGCGCTAAATTTTAGCGCCCTTACACTTTCCAGTGTTAGGCAGTTTTGAGGTATCTTCAAAATGTCATAGCGCGGAAATTTAGCGCTTTTGCAATTCTGGCAATTCTTGAAGATGTAAATGCAGGAAGGAACGGCGAAGGCGCTTTGACAGATGCAATGTTTGTAGAATGAAAGCTTTCAAAATCATCTCCATACTATCACATTCGCATTCAAAGGTGTTAGGAATTCTTTTTCACAATGGCGAATCTTTTCAAGTTTTACCAAAACTAATGAAGAACTTCTGAGATAGATATCTCAACACAATCACATCGGGTAGATAGAAGTTCCCAAGGGAAATTGCGTACAGAGGAGAAAGGTAGAAAGAAACGTGTATGGAGAATAAGAATGGGATGCGTAGGGAAACAAAGAAACGCGAATGCAGAACAATACGCGCTTGGAGAAAACAAAGAAAGGAATGTGTAGGGTTAGCAAAGGCTCACCAATGTTCTTGCAATGAAAGCAAACAATGAAAGGCAAACGCGAAGGAAAAGAAGGACGCATCCAAAACAATGAAGGAGGATCCCATTGCGTAAAGAGAAGAAAAACGCGAATGGAGAACAACAAAAATGAGTGTAATGAAAAACATGAAAGTAAGAAACAAAAACGCGTATGCTAATAATGAACATATACAAATGAAAAGACAAAGCTAAATGGAAAACCTTACCAGGGCAAAACGCGAATCTTGCTGAAGAAGCGAATGGCGAAAATCCTCAAAACGCGAATTTGCAGTTGAAGAGCAAACGCACAGCAAGAGGAGAGGAAAAAATGAAATAAAATAAAAACAACCAAAGTGGCGAATTCATCCACTTAGATGAAAATGAAAATTGAAAACCTAACTCAAGTCGTGCAATAAATTTAGGCACAAAAAGTGGCACGATTGACGAAAAACGCGAAAACGTGAAGAAACGTGCCAGAGGCATGAAAAAAAAAAGTTAAGTGTCGAAAGAAAATGTAATGGCGCTAAAATTTAGCGCCCTTACATTTTTTTGGAAATTCACTGCATGTAGGGGCGCTAAATTTTAGCGCCCTTACATTTCTAGACTTAGTCAAATTTTTGGAATTTCCCTGCAGGAGCGCACTTTTTCAGTGCTACTGCATCTTTCGCAATTTGCAAAGTATGAACAGTGAAACGTCGCGAAAGATCTCGTTTCAAAGGTATTTGCGAGGCGAAAAAGGGGGAATGCTTGAATTGACTATTCGAGACTTGGGAACGCATTTCGAGGTGACTTGAAAATCTCTCCATTATGTGTACTTGAACTTCACGAATCCTAGGAAATGGACAAGTTTCGTAGGGGGTTATCCGTGGAATGAGCGCTGCTAGATTCCGTGATAACAAGCAGCACTAAAAGAGCAACAAAAATTAAGTAAATGATATTAGATGACTCATGGTGGGATTGTGTGGAGTATCTCCTTAGCTTCACCGAACCCATTTTGAGTATGATTCGCTATATTGACATGGACAAGCCATGCATTGGAGAGATATATGATGGTATAGACTCAATGCTTGAGAAGATCAAGTGCACCATAAATGCAAAAGAGCAAGACCCTGAAGAGACTTTCTTCAAACAAGTGCAAAGAATTGTTGAAGAAAGATGGAGCAAAATGACAACTCCATTACACCTTCTTGCCTTTGCATTGACTCCAAAATACTACAGCAATCAGATTCTTTTAGTGCCAGGAAGGCTTCCTCCATATAGAGATTTTGAAGTGGCTGAAGGGTACAAGGCAGCATTCATTGGACTCTTCCTTGATCCTGAATTGCGAAGTGTAGCCACGAATGAGTTCATTGATTTTGTGCACTCAAATGGTCTAGGTGTCGATGCTCTTTGTGATAGGTTCTTAAAGGATGCTCATAGTTGGTGGTACTTCCATGGACAATACTTCCAACATTTGCAGCCCCTTGCAATCAAAGTTTTATTACAAGTAAGTTTAATAAATTTTCGAATTTTAGTTTTAAAAGTTTCATAATTTCATTTATAATTTATAATTTTTAAATTGTTTACTTTGTCTTCATAAGTTGCTAGTTCATCTGCATCTGAGAGGATTGGAACACATATTCTTTCATCCACTCAGTAAAGCGCAATAAATTTCTCTCAAAAAGAGTGGAGGACTTAGTATATGTGCATTCCAACTTGTGCCTCCTTTCACACAAACATTACTAGGAAGGGGAGACGAAGTTGTGGGATATAGAGCTAGAGGATACTGACTTGGATGCTTCCACTTCCCACTATATTGCATATGAGGAGTCTGACATCCAACAATAGCATGGGCACAATACTAGTGCTAGTGACAATGTCATTGGCACTACTTTTGATTCATCTAGTCTTACTAATTCATCTAATGTCAATATTGATATTGATATTGATGATTTAGAGAGTCCACTTGATGATTAAAACTTTAAAAGTGTTGTAATATTGACCTTGAATTTTGAACAATGAAAATTTATCATGCATGTTTTAAATGATATTCAAGTTTATGGTGGTTTTGTTGTTTATATGTGTAGAAGAGGGGGATTCGCTACTCATGAGTTCTCTTCATTCAGAGATCCTCACGGGGCGAACTTCCCTAAACTACCTTAGGGAACAATGCGGAAGTTTCAAAATCCGAAAGAGTAGGTCACAGAGATTTTCTAGACAAACTGACAAGCTATCAGCCAAAGGACGTCAACGCAGAAAACGGACGACAGCGTGGCGCGCTGGCATCTTGTACAGACCAGAGAGTGAATTTATCATAGAAAATGCCTAAATGACTACTAGCAAACAGATTACTAAGGATTGACAAAATGCGACAAACAATAAAATGTAATAAAACTGAAATAAAGTGAAAATAGAAACAATAGAGATAAGAAGAAGAAAGGAAATACTTACGCTGGCACAAGTAATGAAGCCTCCAGCATGTGAATGTCTTCAAAACCTGCATGCATGATATCTGGAGAGAATGTTGGGGCTGTATAGGGGTTTGCCTCAGTCAAACCCTCGTTTCGGTGTTCCCACCTCCACGGACAGCCAAGAAGATAGAGAGAAAGAGAGAAATGAGCAAAGCGTGTGGTGAAAGAAAAACTTTCTCAAGAGTAGAACCCGCACCACCAAATAAGTGTGTGATAAAAGCAAACCCTGCTTGAGGAGAACTCGTATCACAAAAGAGGGGATAAAAGCAAACTCCACTCGAGGAGGAGAACCCGTATCACCAAGTAAGTATGCGAATAGTAGGGGATATGGAATCCCAGGATGCTCACAAGTGTGAAATGAGGGAGATGAAGTTGCAAAGGGTGTTATAAGGGGAGCTTGAGAGAGCTTGAAGCTGCTACAACAAGTTGTATGAAGCTATGCAAGCAAGTGATGGAGTGAGGCTAAAATCTAGAATGAAGCAAGAGAAGTGTTAGCAAGACTTGGAAGAAGTTAGAAGCTCCAAATGGAGTGAGAAGACTACTTTTTAGGAGAGAAAAGAAACTTCTTGAGCCATTTCTGGGCATCTTCAGCCGTTACCATTGACAAAACTTGCTGACAAGTGGCAAACATGCACGAAGGCGGTTGTTTAAGCATTGAAAACATCACAAAACGCTAGTGCGGCACGTAGACGTCCGCACGGTGCGCTAGTGTCTGGACACGTCATGCCACAAAACAATGAGAATGGAGGAAGTGTAAGGTTCAATGTAAAGCTGGTGCACAAGGGTAGCTACTGAGAGAGGGTGTTGGAGCATCTTGAGAAGGAAAAACGCTGATGCAAAGGCTAAAATGACCCTACTCAAGATGCTAAGGGAGTGGACACTAAAGTGGATGCAAGAACGTACGTGAAATTGTGAGGGGCACAATTTTATGCCTATACAATATGATGTTATGTGATATTCTAATCCTAATTCATGATTCCAGGTTGCATATTGTTGATGATAAATGCAGTTTTGTACGATTCCTTCTAGCCTATCAAATTAAATGATAGTTTCCAACTATTTAATTTATATGTTGTCATGTGAAGAGGCACTTCACTTCATTTATTTGTTTATCATGTCTTGGCCGACTTGATAGTTGAATTATTTAATTTGTAATTTATTCTCCTTGTGGCCGACCTTGTTCTTGAAGAGGTGCGACCTCTCCCAAGCAATGTATAAATACAAGATCATCTCTTCTCATTTTACCATCAAGCAAGTTCGAATTATCCTTCCTTCACGTATGAATTTCCTTCAAGACCAGGTCGAAGATTTTCCAAGAGCAGATTTCAATATATAAGGAGAGCAGATTGTAATCTGTATTTTGCATCTAGAGTTGATGCTCTTACTTGGCCTTGAATTTGGCCTTATTGTACAAGACAGTTTGGATTCTTGAATAATATATAAGTGATATATTGTTGCTGGGTTTTTCTCCCTCAAGAGGAGGGTTTTCCCAGGGTATCTATTGTGTTCTGTGTCTGATTTTTTGAATTAATTTTCTGTGCACTTAATCTGATCATAAAAATAACATGGTATCAGAGCGGGTTTGAGAGGATCGTGATCAGATTTGTTCCTAACAGCGATACTCTATTCTCTTCTTCATATTTCTTTGTCCATTTTCTACATTAATCAAGATGGTGAACGGTTTGAAGATAGAGGATAGACTCAAGGGAACATCAAACTTCACATCATGGACATATAGGATCATGCTTACCTTGCGTGAAAATGACTTGGGTGAGTTTGTGGAGTCCAATGTCCCTGAACCTGAGGAGAAAGAAGAGAAGTTGCAGTGGGTGAAGAAAGATACCAAGGCAATGAAAATATTGGTTGATTCCATCAAGGATCATATCGTTCCTATTGTCTCTAAATTGAAGACGACAAGAGACATGTTTAAACTATTGTAAGAAATGTACGAAATCAACAATACCAGCTGGGCGCTTGCACTGAAGCAACAACTACATCATGTGAAGATGGCAAAGGGAGAATTTGTGATTGCATATTTCATGAGGATTTCAGATTTGAGAGATCAGCTCTCAACAATTGGGCAGAAGCTTCTAGGACTGTTGTATATGTTTAGAATAGAAGTCCTCACAAGGTTTTGGAGAATATGATTCCGGAAGAAGCCTGAGGTTAGTCATTTGAGGATCTTTGGATGTCCTGTCTATGTTCATGTTCCAAAAGAGAAGAGAACTAAGTTGGAGCCTTCTGGAAAGAAGGGAATATTTGTGGGCTACAATGAGACATCAAAAGCCTACAGGATATATGTTCTAGGTCAGAAGTTGATTGAAATCAGTAGAGATGTCACATTCGAGGAAGGTGTTGCATTTAGAAGATCCAAGGGAACTCATCTAGAGATTGACTATGATGAGCCTCCTTGGGATATGGAAGTTGACCATACTCCTGAGATTCAGAGGGAGACTTCAAAACCAAAGGAAGATGTTGATCCAGTTGAGCCCTTGGAACCTACTGATGGGCCTACCGATATTGTGATTAGAAGGAAGAGACCTCTTTGGGCTAGACAAACTATGCAAGAGGCTGAGAGGTTCGCAGCTCCTAAAGGTACATTCAGAGAAAGTAAAAGGCCACATAAGTTCTCCAGTTATGTTGCCTTGATGAGTCAGATTATTGAATCTGAGCCTTCTAGTGTGGAGGAAGCTTCTAGTCAACAGGTTTGGAAAGATGCTATGACAGAGGAGTACCAATCAATTCTCAAGAATGATGTTTGGGACATTGTTCCTAGACCTGAAGGAAAATCTGTGGTATCTTTGAAATGGCTCTTCAAGATTAAGCATGCAGCTAATGGGAGCATAGAGAAATACAAGGCAAGATTTGTGGCTCGTGGTTTTTCACAGAAAGAGGGAGTTGATTATGAAGAAACATTTTCTCTTGTTGCTCGCTACACTTCTGTCAGGACCATCGTTGCCATTGTTGCATCTAGAGGATGGAAGACTCATCAAATGGATGTGAAGACAACTTTTCTAAATGGTGTGATAGAGGAAGAAGTTTACAATAAGTTTACATCGAGCAACCTGATGGGTTCGAGGTACATGGGAAGGAGTCTCATGTTTGCAAGCTAAAGAAGGCCCTGTATGGTCTTAAGTAGGCTTCTCATGCATGGTACGAAAGGATTGATCGTTACCTGTAAAGTTTGGGCTTCTTGAAGAATGATGCTGACTCTAATCTATACTTTAAGGTAATTGATGGTGAAGCATTGACTTTGGTCTTATATGTTGATGATTTGATACTTACTGGAGAAGAGCACTTGATCATCAAATGTAAGAATGAGTTGGCCTCTGAGTTTGAGATGAAAGATCTTGGACTTATGCACTACTTCCTTGGCTTAGAGGTCTGGAAAAATCCAGATGGGATGATTCTAAGTCAAGGGAAATACACCATTGATGTACTCAAGAGGTTTGGTATGATGGATTGCAAATCCATGTCTACACCTATGGAGACCAACCCACATAAATTGAAGGAGGCTGCAACCAGTTCAGACTTGGTGGATCCTACATTGTACAGACAGCTGATTGGGTCCTTGATGTATCTAGTTAACACTAGACAAGATATTTGTTATTCTGTGAGTACACTTAGTCAGTTTATGTGTGAACCGAGACAGATACATCTTGTTGCAGCTAAACATATCCTGAGATACTTGCGTGGCACAGTTGGATATGGGTTGAGATATTCTTCAGATGTCAACTTGGAGCTGCATGGTTATACTAATTTTGATTGGGAAGGATGTGTTACAGATCGGAAGAGTACCTCTGGTTGTTGCTTCAGTTTGGGTTCTGCTATGATATCCTAGTGCAGTAGGAAGCAGTCTTCTGTGGCATTAAGTACAGCAGAGGCAGAATATATTGCAGCTTGTATGGCAGCTCAAGAAGCAGTATGGCTTCGTAAGCTCCTTGCAGGATTGTTTGGACAATCAATGGAGCCTACTATCATTCATTGTGATAACCAAAGTTGTGTGAAGCTTTCTGTCAATCCTGTGTTTCATGACATAACCAAGCATGTTGAGATTAAATACCACTATATCAGAGATATGGTATTGAGGAAGGCTATACAGTTGAAGTATATCAGCACTGATGAGCAGACGACATATATTCTCACCAAGCCTCTCTCCAGAATAAAGTTTGTGTACTTTCGAGATAAGCTTGGTATGGTGGAGAATCCAACCTTAACTAAGAAAGAGACTCAGTATCAGTGATATCCTTTAATGAGTTCTTCTCCATGAGAGAAGTTTGAGGTGCAATCCCTTGTTAATGCATTTCTCTTTGAGATTTGAGGTGAAAGCCCTTGTTTCCACCCTCTGAGAAGAGTCATGGTGGATGTCATGTGTGTGACTCCATGACAGAATCACGTGAGAGAATCCGTGATGATTTTTGTACTTGTGTTTCACCGTCTGGGAGACCCATGGTGAAAAGTCATGTTGAGGTGACAACATCACGTAAGTGATGAACACTTGTACACACCATAGTATGGTTGTAGCCATTATGGTTGATATCATGTTGAGGTGATATCTAATATCACAATGAGGTGATATTCTTCTTTTCACATTTGGTTGTAGCCAATGTGGTAGACATCATGTTGAGGTGATATGTCTTGTGCAGTTGGAAGTACTCTCCCTAGCTGAGAGGGAGTGTTGATGATAAATGCAGTTTCATACGATTCCTTCCAGCGTATCAAATTAAATGATAGTTTCCAACTATTTAATTTATATGTTGTCATGTGAAGAGGCGCTTCACTTCATTTATTTGTTTATCATGTCTTGGCTGACTTGATATTTGAATTATTTAATTTGTAATTTATTCTCCTTGTGGCTGACCTTGTTCTTGAAGAGGTGTGACCTCTCCCAAGCAATGTATAAATACAAGATCATCTCTTCTCATTTTACCATAAAGCAAGTTCGAATTATCCTTCCTTCAAGTGCGAATTTCCTTCAAGACCAGGTCGAAGATTTTTCAAGAGCAGATTTCGATATATAAGGAGAGCAGATTGTAATTTGTATTTTGCATCTAGAGTTGATGCTCTTACTTGGCCTTGAATTCGGCCTTATTGTACAAGACAGTGTGGATTCTTGAATAATATATAAGTGATATATTGTTGCTGGGTTTTTCTCCCTCAAGAGGAGGGTTTTCCTAGGGTATCTGTTGTGTTCTGTGTCTGATTTTTTGAATTAATTTTCTGTGCACTTAATCTGATCATAAAACTAACACACACATACACACACACACACACACATATATATATATATATAAATTTTTACATGTTTTTTGTACTAACGAACCCAAAACAAACTGAACCCACTCCCCAAAAAATTTAGCCGAACCAGCGAACCGAACCCCCGAACCCGAGCACAAACCAGTACCAGAACTGACAACTTAGATTAGAAATAGATCCGCCACCATCAAACCCTTAAGCGGTTGCTACAGTCAGTCTCAAGGGAGCACAACATGCCAACAAATTCATTACGAAGTAACATATACCTAGAGACCTGGGATCAGACATTTGTAGACTCATGTGGGCTGATCAAACACTTCAGATCTGAGCACAAGACCCTCCAGATCAGGTACAAACATAGGGAGATCAGTGATTCAATGATAGCAGTCTGAGGGTTTCACACCTCAAACCCTTCTATAGGGGTTGGTAAGTCAATCTTGCTTCTACAAGCTATTGCATTACTGTGTGCCCTTATCTCTCCCATGGGTTAATACAAGTCAGAATTTACAGAATGTTATATTTGACTACATCAAGGGGTTCATCCTCTTCATTGTAAACTTGTCTCAAACAATGAAATTTTTACATTTAAGTTCAGATTTTGATTTACTTGTATCAGCTGTCCTTGGCACACTTGTAAATAACTTGTGGATTCCTCAAGTTGTTATTAGTTTTATGCTGGTGAAATCTGATATAACAATCGGCTAGAGTCACAATGCTAATAGTGCAATATGCAGTTCCAAAACATATATTTTCTTCTACTAGATTTTGCTTAGGATCAAAATTGGGAAGCCCTAGGTCACTACAGGTTGTTACTTGCCTCTAGATTCCTCTTTTCTCTTTCCAAGGCTCTTTGAGCTCTTTGGCTCAATTGCATATACTTATTTTCTTTTTGATCCTCAGGCTGGCAAGATCAAAACTCTGATACCAATTGTAATGTCCCTCATTGGGATATTCCTGGTTTTACACAAACAAACAATATTAATCACTTAAAACTAATATTAGTAATATTAAGTATCAAAATTTATGATAATATTCAAATCAATACATCAAAACATCATTAATTTTCAAATTAATAACATCATTAATATTTAGATCATAGCATATTCCTCATAGCAATCACATTGTGAATTCCTTGAAAATGGCAATACCAAGGTTGGTCGTCCTTGAATGCCTAAAGCATGGAAGGTGAGCCCCCCTTCCACCTCTCAGTCCACCTTGGAGGCTTGCCGTTCTCCTTGATCAAACCCAAGAGCATAGAAGGCTGGCCATCTATTCCATCTCCTGTCCAGCTTGGTAAGACCATGAAGGTGGGTCGTCCTTCATCTCTCATGAACTTGGAAGGCTGGTCATCCTTCCTATTTGCAAGACACTTCGACAAATTCAAAACTGATTCCTCATGGAATTTGCTAGATGATTGATGACTAAGTACCTCTTGATGAATTAATAAATTTATCCTCAATGGCTGCAACAAATTATTTTCTGAATATTACTTATTGTTGCTCTCAATATATAATCTGAATTGATGTCTTAGATTTCTTTCTTTTCCTTGATGCCTCTCCCCAATAATTTGTTCTCCCTTTTATATCTTCCATGGTGGGGAGAGTCGTCTCTTTTCATTAATATTTTTATCTTGGCAAGGGATACATCCCTCCATATCCAAGCGCTGCCCCTTAAACCTTTTTAATTATTAATTATATGCTTTCTTGTGGAATTACTGCATTAACAACCTTTCTTTAACTCTTAATCATCCTCTTTTGTGGAATCACTGCCTTAGAGTTCTTTTTAAGTAATCGCTGTAATTAGTTTTCTTTCCATATACCATGGAATTGATGTCTAACAACATTCCTCAAATAATCCCCATCGACCTGTTTGTAGAATTGCCACTCTATATATCTCTTTGGTCAAGGATAAAGGCAGCAATCTAGATTTATCAATGCTGTGGCTTTTCTAACATGACATAGGCATGATAGTTACAAACATATCTGGTATCTTTGGAAGTTCTCATTCGAAAGGCAATTATTAAAGACATTATCAGAAGCCACAGTTTGCATCACAAGCCTTATGCTGATCTACTATGTTGCAAGTTTTGAAATTTTGAATCTGCTGGAAAATTTTAGGATCATTTTGTAGTTAACTTTGATTCTGCGATTGAAACAGAATAGAAGCTTTTCTATCTGGAGGCTTTTCCGTTTTACTTTACTGGGTGGTAACAGAAACTTTAGTTAGTTGTATTTAAACATGTGACCACTATAAAATATGTACATATATATGTGTAATTCAAAAGAAAAATGATTGAAAAATAGATCATGCATAAGTTGCATTCCAGTAAAATTATAAAACTCAAAATAGTTAATGTGTAGATTTAAAGTATAGAACCTGAAAGAAAGAAAATGAAACTCATTTATGGCACCTCAACTATGCTACATCTTTGAAACTATACATAAAATAAGATATACATAATACTGCAATGTATGTCACAAATATGCATTAAACTGGAGACTAGCTTTGGGAAGAAGTTTATGCAAAACCAATTGTCAACTCATGTTGTTTCTACCACGAGAACTTGCTTTTTGGATAGTGACTTCTATTGTATCGAAATACTAGTCAGTCTTAAGGCTGTGCACTTGGAAATTTGAAATATCACATTCTGACAGTTCATTATGGCTGTGCCTGCAATGTTTAACTTCTGTTTTGTACAGACTGGATTATTACGAGGTGTCATATTTGCAGATTTTGGAACAGACATGGATACTGGGAGAAGAGTCCATGGTGGGTTGGTTTTGAGTCTTATTTTCAAAATCCAATTTTGAATTGTTCTAAACGAACTTCAAAATAAATTAATAATCAATTTGAATTACTGTTATGAAATCATCTTTTGATGTCCAGGGGATCCTGCTGCTGCACGTAGAAAACCAGGAACTGGTTTTGGGGTTGGTATAGGCATTCGAGTAGACTCTCCACTTGGACCCTTGCGAATTGATTATGCTACAAATATGTTGGATGGAAGGTGTATTCACTTTGGTCTTGGTTATCATGAATAAAATCGAGCATATTTTATACAGAGAAATGGTTTTGGTCTGGGTAGATAATTCTTAAAATCATCTACAAAATGTAAATTTCAAATTACAGAAGTTCAGCAATTGTGCTGTTCCATACAGTTGTTTAAATGATATAAAGGTTAGCTTTTATGGAATGTGATTTCTGTGAGGCTTTGTTCTTTTGATATAAAAGGTTAGTACAGTGCGATACAAACTTAACAGATCGAACAATTTCAAAATAGCATCTATCTGTTTTATTGCCAGTGGATCTGTAACAACCGGATCATAGTCAATGAGTTTAAACCAAGAAGGCCCTATTTTTAAACTTTTATCTTATATTTTTTAAACTTAAAAAATAACCAAAATGGATTTACGAGAATAAAAGTGAAAGAGTTCTCCACAATGAATGGTTCCTAAGGAAAAATACTTGCCAAAGGTTTTACAAATGGTGTAGCAAACTAAATGTGCCTGTTTCTGGGGAAACTCTATGGTTAAGTTTTTTGAGCTAGAGTATTACTTATTGGGTTGGGTGATCTTCTGGGAAATCCTGGTTACAAAGTGCAAGTCCTAGCAGTGTTAATTAACAGCATCTAATGGTTTATTGTGCAAGTTTCAATCTCACTGCTTAGTTTCTGTGAGCATCACCTAGATGCAATGAGTGCTAAAAAGACCATTCAAGGTCACAAGTAGTGGTTCACAACAGAAACAGTAAATGCGTGAGAAAAGGATAAAGAAATTTCAATAACATCAAAATCACTGAGAAGAGAATCAAATCTAACTTTAGTCCATTATTACTTCCACAATTAAGAAGTATAAGCAAGAGATAATTTTTCACAAAGTGTCATGGAACGTACATTGAATTTCAGAGAAATAAGACAATTTTTTTTTAATGTTCAAATCTCATACAGGCAGCGGTATGTAATCTTCCATTCTCAATGCCCATATTTTCTAGGAGAATACACCACAAGTGAGTTTTTCATGCGAGTGCCTGATTATACAAAATACAGTGCATAATTTGAATTAATTCATAATTGTGATTTTTGTCTGCTTTTGACCTTGTACCTGGAGAAAAATAATGATACCAGTCTGGGCTATTTAGTAAGAGTAACATGTCGAGTTTTTTTGTTAGTGGAGTTGAATTTTGCTATTCTTCAGACTAAGGCCTTTCCTTCTCTATTATTATTAATTCTGCAGTTCTAAGTGGGCATGCAACATACTTTCTGGTAGGTTTCATAGCACTGTACAAAACTGGCCAACGGCCCCTGCACCCTGCAGCATGCTCTACACTCTCCGCAGTTCCAAAAGCAATGGAGGATTTGGCTGCAACCTGGTTTGCACTAATTATTTTAATTTTGAGCATGCCTGCTTTTGCTTTTACGCCAAATTATCCCTCCTCCCTGCAGCTTGGCAAAGGGCCAGCCAAAAACTAACTTACTAATCGAACATCCTAACAGTCAAAACCCCTTTGTTTTTATTTTTATTTTATTTTTGTTTTGAACTTTTTCTTGTGATGACATTGGGAATCATCTATAAATAAATGCTACGAAATATTCAACTTTCCAAATATCATATTAGAGAGCTCTACAAGGTTAGCTCCCAACCAAAAGTGATCTTTATCAGTTGAACCCATTAGTGATTTATTAGAGCAAGATTCCCGAATTATTTGCAAAATGTGTGATAATACAAACTCTTCCATTTGGCTTTTGCTTGGACTAGAAGGGGCAAAGACTCTTCAATTCTCAAATGCATGAAGTCAAGAAAGATACATTGGTTGAACTTTAGAGGTGGATTGACGTTGATAACTTGTACTAATAAATAAGGGTCAGTTACCTCGTTTTGAAATCACTTGACATTCCAGAGGACATGCACTAACGCTTATTTTTACTTATTTTATCTTCCCTGAATTGGGGAGCAAAATATGAGGTAAATATTGTGAGTTGACCAAAGACAATTAGAATAAATATTCCTTGATAATTAGATTAGGTTTTAACTGCATCTATTTTGGAGCTACAGATAGAGAAGAGTGAGTTCAATTTCTTTCATGATGGCATATTGCTCATATCAGGATTTGATTTACAATCACTTGCACTGCTTGGCTACACTTTTGTTTTGGTTTGTGTTTCACATCAGTAATTTTTCATCTCTTTGCATAATTTTTTGTTATCCTATTATTTTTTCACAATTAAATATTAGGTTGCAATTAATAACCTAGAAGAAGGGGACAAATAGATGGCATCCATTCCTAAACCAAATATTACATCACACAATGACATAATACTTTATATGATGGCAATTCTCCACCGCATGGATCAAAGACAAGGATTAACTAAACACAAACAAGAGGAATTAGAGTGTTAAATGAGTGTTAAATATTTTCTTACTCTTGTAAAATTTGTAATGTTTGGGTTAAGTCAATAATATATACACCACAAACAATGGATGTTGAATCACAGTCATATGTTACTAATAGTTTTGATGCAGTGCCCAAGAGAAATTACTGAGGACACTAAGTGAAAACAAGGGAAA